>JAKSZP010013204.1:0-234444 GCA_022478985.1 Massospora cicadina
GAGAGGTCAAATCAAGCCATTTAGGAGCTGATCAGCATTGCTGGCAGTGTCAACAACCGTAGGACACCCTAGAACTATGGTGAGGTATGTGTCCTCAGGTATGGTGGTTTTTTCTACTCCTCCAGCGTTCAAACGATCAGGAACCTCCACTTCAGCGGGTACTACTAGTATGTAGTAACCAACATCCTCGTAACCCCCTTACAATTTGTCCCTGCAGAGTATTTTTAACAAAGGGCAATGAAGCAATTGAGGTAGGAAAGTCAGGCACATGAGATTCATCAGCAATAGGGGTGCCTATCTCTACGTCAACATTTTTTTTCCATGCTCCTCAATGTCAGCATTTTTCTTCCAGAACGCAGTCTCAGTGCCCAACCTTGTTGTAGTAGGCACATCAGGGGCGTTCAGACCTCTGAGCTTTTGGTTTTGATCCTCAGGGCCAATAATCTGAAGGGTCTTCTTTTTGTCTTAAATAGCCAGGACCCGGGATTTGGGCTTTTGATCCTCAATGTCCAGAACGCAGGGTCTGGATACTACTCCACAAAAAACTTCAAGCTTGTGGAACTCAGCAACATTTAGCAGAGCCTCTTTTATATCTTGTTTTTTTTGAAAATAACGTTTGATTGAAGTGATGTACATAGCCAAAGGAGGGGGAGACGCCAACTCAGTTAAGATAACGGCAACAGCGTCATTCAAGATCAACATATTAGAAGTTAACAACATCTGCGCTTTAATATAGAACCAATCCACAAAGGCATCCCTTTGACTCTTTTTCTTATGTTAATGCGCATATAAGCTTGCTTCTTCATGATTAAGCTTTGTTTTGATCCAAACACATTGATGAGAGCCTCCTTAACCTCAGACCAGGTGCTAAGGGCATCCATATGAGGCACCATTACCTCTTGGACCATGCGACTCAAACAAGAGAGGATATGTTTGACCATCTGAAGGTCAATTACTCCTTCCATAACAGCTTCATAGACATATAAGAACAAAGCGATGCTACTCTTACTGAGAATAAACTTGTCCTTAAAAGTGGGTTAAATGAAAAATGGTTACCCCCAGTGAGGGTATGGACCTCAGGAGCATCTGGCCCCATGGTCTCTGAGTGAAAAATTTTAACTGATTAAAGGAATGGGAGAGCCAATTGAGCTGGTCTTGGATAGCTATAATCCTGGTTTTCATGGCGGCAATGGGCTTTTGGGAGGCGATTCACATAAAGTCAATCTATCTTATATTCTCATCTTGTGAGTTTCCAGTTTCTTCAACCCAACTCTCCAGTGTCCTGACTTTTAGAAAGGAGTTGTGACACAAGAGATCTTAGGTTTTGTTGGTTAATTTCTATCACCCCCACGCGCATTTGAGCTTTTCTTTCATATGCTTACAGCCTTTGTCGTCAGGTGGGTGGGAGCCTTTCACATGTACGTCACTCTTAATCTGTTCATAATTGCGCTCAACCTGCGTCAACCAACTATGTACTCCCTTTAACAGTGCGGTCCTTCAAGAGAGTTCTTGACCCCTCGAGCTTCTTTTCACATTTTCTAACCCATTAGATAATTATTGGTATTCTTGAGAGAAGCTTTAAGGGATAGTATCTTTTCCAGTTTAGCAACCTTGACCTCTAGAGAAGGGGTAGACCTAGAAGGTTCTTGAAACAAACGACGCTCAAGTTCTTCAACTCAGGACAAGGCTTGGGATATTTGCTGCTCCACCACAGCTACACGTTTTTCATCCTCAGGTTGAGAGGTGGACGCATCCTCCAAGAGATCGCTGTGAGTTTTCTCTTCTTGCTTTATCAAGTTCCTTGGCAAACTCCTCAATTAGAGAGTGGGTGCTAGTGACGGACACATTAAACTCATCCTGTAAGATCTTTATAGCCTCCTCTACATACTTTACCAAGCCAGTATTCATGGTGGTGAGCCGCACATGCAACTGAATAATGAATTTGCGGTTTGCCTCCACACCAGATTGCGCTGTTCAAATATGTTTAGAGGTATATTGTATAAATTATCATAAGATAATCTTATAGCATCTTGATTTTCCAGGTGACGGTGAAACTCCTCATGATGGACTCACAACAGGTGTATCATGCGGACCAATGCAGGATGAGCAAATTTGTGGACATAGGTAGTCAGATCGGTAAGCTGACTATAGACATCAGGAAGGTTTTGAGTCTCATAGAGGTACATTATGAGTCCTATACAGAAGAAATTCTTACCCATGAAGCAATATCTCCAGGATTTAGTATGCCTTAAGTTAGGTCCCTCACTACTTCAGCTGCAGGCTAGGTAAGGCGGTAAGACTCTGGTATAAGGAATCTATCAAACCGCTTTCCTTCAAAAAATATGGTTGAGGGTATCCATACGGTCATCTTCTGCCCCATCTGCGTTTCTCAACCATCTAGTAACACTTTTATAAGGATGCGCCCCATCTTTTGGGGCCAATAATGCCAAAGTCACAGGTTTGACACATGTAGTGAGAACTGCTTTGTGGGAATCCAGCTAGCTACTGCTCGCTGTTGCTAATTTTTCCACAAACTACTTGTTTTTATTTAATTTTGCCAATCTATATGGCGTACTCACACTATATCAAGCTAACAAATACTTTAAAAATATACAGGGTCTACCAGTGAAGTGGGAAAATTAAAAGTACCCAATTTTCATCATGAGACATATATTATCAGGCCTTTTAAAAATTTGAGTTGAGTAAAGTATGCCATTATTTTGCATATAAAAATTAACGCCGCTCAAGAGAGCTTCATTGTGTAAATATTCTTCTGATTAGTGTGATGCATGTCTAATTGCAGCATGTTGTGGACTATGTGTCAGTGCTACTTGAACTCTTTTATTGTTTTCCTCTGTTCTTAAGACCTTATTGCTCCTCTATGTTTTAAATTTATTGTGGAAGCAGTTTCTTTAAACTTTTTTAACCCATGACATAATTGATTGAGCGGATAGCTCATTTTCATGTCATGGAATATTAAAAATGATTACTAAACAAACGTTGTACAGAATTCACACAGTCACCATTATTATTAAATGATTTTATACAGAAAGCATGCTGTGCACCAGATCAGTGCTCCTTGTTTAACAAATGGCATTAAATGTAAAACAACATTCAAGTTTCCTCCACGCGCTCTCTTGAGCAGAAACCAAAATATTGAACTTTCAAAATTTCCTGCTTCACTGGCTGACCCTTTATTATTCCCAAGTAGGAGCTTGGGTGTGAAATAACAAACCTTTATTAGAAGCCTTTCTCTAGTATTTAGGGTCATTAAAGGCTGATAGTGGGATTAAAATTAAACTGGGTATAGGTGGAGTATAGAGGCTTAAACATTTTAATGATCCAACTAATCAGTGCTCTGTAAATTCTTCTCACCTTGTCTGGGCTTGACCTGATATGATTAGTCCACCACTGGTAGGATAAAAACATGGGGGAAGAGATTTAATATTGCATACCCATTTAGTTGTTTTGTATGTAAGTTTCTTGTGGCCAATCTATGCTGGCTTTGGCATGTAATTAGTGCTTGGGCGCCCCTCCAACTCAGATGGGGCATTCTGATGAGGATCAGGAGAAACAAGGGCGATTTGATCTGCCCTGGTTGATAGAAGATGAGGATTTATTTAATTACTTCAAGTCAAGTTATTTTGCTAAGAGTCATTCAACTTAGTATGCACTATTTTTGGACTATTTTGCCCAAACCATTCTTCTCTTGAAGGCGATAGGGCAATTGTACAACTTGGCGTACCATTGCTTATAATATTTGTAATCTCATGTTTTTTTATTTAACTGAGGCAAGCTGACCAGGGGACAGGCATTACCAAAAGAAATGACATGAAACCTGAATAGGGTCAACTCCATTGAAGAAAGTTTTTCCACCTCCAGATCGGGACTCAAATTTTTCTGTTATGTCATGGGTAAGGTTTTCATGTTATTAGACCTACTAACCGCCAATAGCTTCCTTCAGCTGGCACCCCAATCAATGTGCGAAGGGCGGGAATTGAACCCGCAACCTTCAGGTTGGTAGCCGTACGCCCTTACCAACTTGCCTTCCACCCCCTTTTGTAATCTCATGTTAAACCAAATCTGTTATACCCAGTATGGCCTAAATTAGACTTTAGAAAGGTAAAGTCCCATAGTAAATTTAATATAAGATGTATTTGTATCTGCGCCTATAAATTCTTTAATAAAATGATTCAAGTGGGCTTTAATTATGGTAATTTCAAACGAAGGAGTAGTATGAAAATTATAAATGTTTAGAGGTGATATATATATGCTTAAGGATTTAATATTCAATATTGTATGGAAACAATATTTAAGCATATTAATTATTTTTAGTTAAACCAGGCTAATTTTCCAGGTTTTAGCTAGAAGTTTATCCAGTTGATAATTTATTATATGAAAGTCTTTTTTAATTTAGTTTGCTAAACCATACTTACACTAAAATTACTGAAATATAAATGTTGATAATACAATCAATTAAATTTATATATTTTAACTTACAATAAGCCAAGAATAAGTCTTTATTTGCAATTAATATTTCTATTAAACTTGATGTTTATTAGCTCATATAATAAGTGATTGTGACATATAAACTAAGTTCTAACTAAATTTAATTATTGACTTTAGAAACATTCCTATGTTGTTTTATTTAAATTTAAATTTATTATATGGAAGGCTGACCATGGGATGGAAACTTCTGAATTTGACCTGAAAGAAACAAAACTTAGAACAGGGAAGGCACCCCAGAGAAGCGAAGCTATCTCTTGTTGCCAGCGGGAATGCCACTATGGGGAGGGGGAGGGAACGTGTGAGGAGGCCGTAGCCACAATTGAATACATGTGGAGGAAAGGGTCTGATTTGATGAACCAAACTGGGAACCAGGAGGAGACCAGCTGTCAGTGATGGGGTGGGAGGTATCCAAATATCCACGACTGAAAATGGTCCACCAAATGAGACCAGAATCTGTGGACAGCTTCTGGGAGGGTGGGGGTGGAGCCTGTGATGGCATCCAAGACAAACGTGTGGATGGTCCACATGGCGATTGCAACCACCAGAGCATGGATGGAGGGTGGAAAGGGGGAAGCCATTGATAAAGCAAACATATCTCTTGACAGACTGAAGGGATGTGTTTGAACCTGGCCAAGCAGACGTTGAACTTCGCGCCATATCACTCTAGAGGAAGGACACTTCTCCATGCAGTGGAACAGCGTTCTATACTGGCCACACATGATGCAGGATGAATGTAAAGCGTTAGAGCGCTCAGCTGTATGGTACACCCGCCTCAGGCAGCGCCACACATGGGAACGGATTTGAGGCTGCAACAGAGGATGGTGTGCATATTTCTAAATAGTCTTCTGAGTCTTGATGGAGTAGGGGATGTCCATCATGTCCAGGTAGTCCACCCTGGATAGGACATGGGGTCATGTGGGGATCACGCCATCTTGGATGGGTAGCCCCTGTACCCCTTGTGTGAACTGAGGTGAGGGGCGGCCTCTATGGGCTGTGTGTCCGCTAATACAAATTCTCCACTCAGCGCTATGCATGGAGAGGAGGATTCGTTTGTAGTGGGTTTTAGTCCCATGAGGACCTATGGCCGATGGGTGTGAAGCCAGGTATTTCATCAAGGAGTGAGGGTTCAATGGATTGTTAAGGCCCAAGGCGCGGGAGAAGTTGGAGTGGGCCGCGCGGGATTAGTGTTGGGAGGGGAGCGTAGGGATGGTGACAGCTGCAATCCAGGTGCCCAGGATCTTGGCAGCATGGGCTTTGAAGTCAAGCAGGCCCATGCCACCATGATGATGAGGGCCAAAAATGACCTCTAGCCATACTGGTGGTGGGCGGCCTGACCAAAGCCATCCTTGCAGAAGGGCATACAAGGATTTAAAAAAGCTCGGGGAGAAGGGGATGGCGTGGGCTCCAAACCAGACTTTGGAGAGGAGCGTAGAGTTGGTAAAACAACCCTGCCAGTAAGGGAAGTAGGGTGGGCTCTGAGGGAGGCGATGCACTTCATCACGTTGTCTAGAATACAACTTTTCATTACTGCTGATGTGTACCCTCCTGCCTCCACCCACACGCCCAGATGGCGGACTGGCCCTATGGTAGGGCGTGGCATGAAGGGGAGCACTAGTGGGGCGGTGTGGGGTGAGCTGGGAGGGCGAGCACGTGTGCGAGCAGATGAGCCGGGCTGGGCACTGGTTGCTGGGGCCCAGCAGGTTTGATACCGACTGAGGAGGATGATTTCAGTTTTTAAGCATTCAGTGCAGCATTACTTACCCGGGAATACTCCTGGATGAGAGCTTCAAGTGCGCGTGCATCTTTATTATTAGACACCCCAACCACACAGTCATCTGAAAATGCCATCATCTTGACTGGGGCTTGGCCTGGTACATGGACCCCAGTGAGTTGGGCATTCACATTTCGAAGTAGTGGGTCAAGGCTGAAGTTGTATAAGAGTGGGCTAAGGGGGTCCCCTTGTCGCAAGCCCCTTTGAGGGTGGACTACTTCTGTTAGGAAGCCAGGGCCACGCACTGCCATTGTTGCAGATTCCGTGAGCAGCATTACCCAAGTTGATGAAGTGAGGGGGTAGGCGGAATTGATGGAGGCAGGCCCTGAGGTATTCCCAGTTTACTCTATCATAGGCCTTCTGTTGGTCCAAGAATACAAGTGCTTTGAGGCTGTGGACTGGCATGCATTAGCCACAGAGTGCACGTTGTCCCAAATTGACCTTCTGGGTATAAAACTGAATTGTTCTGGGGAGATGGTGGTAGATGCTACTATCCCTAAACGGTTAGCCATGATTTTAGCTAAAACTTTTGTATCCATGTTAGTTAAAAAATGGGGCACCAGTTGGCTAAGTCTAGCTTGTCCCCTTTCTTGAAGAGTGTGACGGTGAAGGCCTCTTGTCCTCCTGGTAGGAGGCGCATTTCCAGTAGGCTTTAGTCAAGTGAAGCAAGCAGCAGTGGGGATATATATTTGAAGTACTTTTTATAGAATTCATATGGAATGCCATCTGGGCCTGGGCATTTCTGATTTGGTGCACCGCGGATGGCTGTCCATAGTTCATTTGGAGGAATCAAATTCATTATTTCTGAGTATCAGAAATTTGTGCAGATGTGGATTTGGTCAAAAAATTCTGTCACTTTGGCCGGTTGAATTGGATTGGATTGGTATAACTCAGAGTAATACTTTTGTAATTCAATTGCCACTTCAGCTGGCATATCCGCAATAGAATCATCTGATCTTTGTACCTGTGTATAGGCCACGCTCTGGCATGGTGCAAAATTTTTTTAAAAAAATATGCGGTGCACTTGTCACCCTCTGTAATGCGTTTGGCCCTGTACTGAACACAAACCCAATGTTTGTGTTGCCTTTTGAGCGCGTTGAGGTGGGCAGCTGCTTCTGCCCACTTCCAGCCCCATGCAGGGCTGTAGCCTGTAGCTGGGATGTTGGACTCCAGGTGTGTCAACTCTGCCAGAGCGCGCGAAATGATGGCTGATGTGGCTCATGAGTGCTGGGAGGTGAGGTGTCGAGAGTGGCAGATGGTATTCTCTTTGAAGGTTGAACATGTGGAGATGGGGTCCGCGCAAAACAGTGTAACAAACTCTTTTGCCAAAGTTGCTGATTCCACCCAAGTGGAAAAATCCTGGCGATGCAAGTTTAGGAGGGCGGAATTTGCACCAATGTGGGGCCTTAGCCACTGTGACAGGTAGGTGGTAGGTTATTGAGACCAGTCAGTGGCCAGAGAATTCAATTTTTGTTGTTTTAAAGTGGGAAATGTGGTGTTGGAATTTCGCCAGTGCAAGGATAAGGTCAATGCGGGTCATGGACCTTAATTGGCCGTTGTGGATGTGGGGACGCGTCATGTTTTCAATCAGAGGGGCTTGCCGTGGCAGCACATCCATTAACCCAAGGGTGGCCTTTAGAACGCGAAGTTCAACGTGACCCTGAGGGCGTGGGAGGAGGAAGGCCAACGGTCTGTGGGTGTGTTTAACCAGCAGTTCATGTCACTGACTACAAAAGGGTCTGGGGGTAACAGGAGGGATTTGACTGACAAGAAAAATTCCTGATGCTCTCATGCACAGATTGAGGCATAGATGTTGATGATAGCATGCGCCACATCAGCCCACAAGAAAGTGACTATGAGGACTCAGCCATTGAGGAAGGATTCTGATGATAAAAATTTGAAAAAATTGTTTTTCCAAACTAGCACCCCACAGTGCTCTGACCAAAAGGTTAGGGATGGGAGGAGCATGGTTTTCCAAGCATCCTCAGAACCTCGTGGACAGTGGGACTCCTGGATGACCAGGATATCCACAGGTAAATTTTTTTGTAAAAAACTCAGTTTCTTAGCCTGGGACAATGAGGCCTTGAGTTAGGCGGTATTCAACATCCCTAAAGTGAAGGTTTCACCCATCACACCTTAGGTGCGAGGGGGTGGGCACCTGAGCCCACTAGCCTCCTCTAGATCCCCATGGGCCTTCATGGCAGCGCAGGTGTTTGAAGCAACACTATTGGTAGTTTTGTTAATTTTAGAAGAAGGGTTTGCGTTGGCTTTTGCCTTCACTTTTTGTTTCTCTGACATTGAATGAATTTTTTGCAGTGCGGATGAGTTCAGTGCACCAACAATCAGGTCAAAAAATTTTTTCAGGTAGTTTGGACCCCAAGTCAGTTTCAACCAGAGCTTGGTTGTAAAGATCGGGTGAGATTGATTCACCCATTGGATCCTCAGATTGGGTGGCCCAATTGGCATGGGCTTCCCAATCTTATTGGTTGAGGGATTCCCAAGTTGCTTCTGCCGCGAAGGTTTTGATGTCCTCCTGGCGTTGGGAGTGTGGGATAGCGGTGGTGACTTTGGCCACTTCCTTGGCCACAGCCCTGAGGGCCTGCTTGGCCTTCTTCCACTCTTGCGGGAAAATAGGTTTTACCAGTAGGTAGCAGCCTTGTGCTCCCCACGGGAAAGCCTCTTTGGTGCTTGCAGTTGGTTCATAGTGCGCCTCTCCACTGGCCATGGCCGCCGAGGGGTGCTCTTGGAATGTGATGCCCTCCTTGGTGGGGCATGCATGTGCCTTATGGCCAAACGCGTCACAGTGGGTGCAGATGGGGGGCGCGCTGTCTACAGTTACCCGGAAAGGGTGGGTGGTATGCCCTTCAATATTGATATATGTGGAGTGCGGGATCTGGGTTAGGTCCTTCGCAATCTCCTCAGTTGGGGTCAGAACTGCTATGGCTTTGCCAGTGCACAGGTGTGGCATCAGCGTAAAGCGTTGCATTTCAAAAGATTGTATTTCACCATATATGGTGAGACCATCTTTCAGGTGCTGCTCCAAAATGCAACATTTTCTGTAGTAGGCAAAAAGTCAAGCGTGAGGAAAATTTGGTTGGATTTTGTCCATCTGGTGCATTTGGTTTCAATGACCCATTGCCCTTCAGGGAGGTCAATTACTACATGTACCGCAGCAGCTTCATCTGCTGCCTCCTTGTTTTCAAAACTGAGGTCCAGCTGACTGTGTGACATGTAGTGAGGTGTGATGTACACCGCAGTTGGGAAAAAAGTGTGCACATCCCCACAAAATTTTTCCCATAGAGCTGTTTGTTGGATGTCCAGAAACACATGGACTCCATATTCCACCGACAAGAGTGGTTGGGAGTGCAGCATGTTGATGTACTGGTTGCATCGCGCTTGCCAGGTAGGGATTTCTGGGGAAATAATGACTGCCAGTTTTTTATTTTTTTTCTATTCCGCTGGTTTCTCTGGGGCGTTTTTGAATGTTTGAGGCCGCGATCCTACCACCTGCTCCTCTTACCTTACTTGCCCAACTGCTCCCTGACATGGGCGCAGACTAATCTCCTCTGTGAGATTATCAAACTAGAATCAGACTTGAATTGAATAAGTTGCAAAAGTGATTGCAACGAGAGAGAAAAGTCTTATGTTGTTTTATTTATCTTTATCAGAGCTGCCAAAAAAGTTGCTAGATATACATGAGATAATCATAATGTGAAGGTAACCTGTGATCATAGAAATACTATAGGCTTAGCTTAGATATATTACATGCTTAATTTTTCTTGTACTATATAGTTGTGATACTTTAATTACAGATATATATAACTAATATTGTAAAACAAAATTTCTAAAATATAGTCTTTGAACATCTATGGGATAATGGCAACTAAGTAACAATCTTAAGCATTATCTTAATTTGTCATGTTGTTATTAATAACTTAACTTTACCAATACTAATATTGGATTTTTCAGTTTTTTTAAATAAAAAAATATAGTAAGCCCACAGAAACCAATATGTGTTTAGACTAAACTATGTATATATATTTAAGGTACATATGGTTCCTATGATTAACAAAAATTTGTATAGATAAAACTTTACCATTATTATAATAAGAGGCTTCCATAGAATACTTTTTTATTCTAAATAACATTGAACCTTATAAATATTTATCACTAAGTACATGATCCTGTAAACGCATTTATTTATTTATGATTTTATAATATCTGTGTATTTATGATAACACCTTAAGTTATTTATTTGCAGCCTCTAAACCCATATAGCTATCAACTCTATACAAATAGGTCTAATTATATAGCCTTAGATTACTGAGAGAACAATTGCCCATATCCTATCTAAAGAGGTAGGTATTTTTAGAACGTTTACAGAGTGAGAGTGAAGGTTATAAATTTTTCTTTATGTTTTCCCAGATGTAAATAAATAAGTGATGACAGAAAATGCTCAGAATTTTACACTAAGGTGAGTAAGGCCAATAAAAAGGAGATAAAGTATCTTTACACAGATTCTCTATTTTTCTATAATCACTTAGTTGATCAAATTCTTTT
Organism: Massospora cicadina; assembly: GCA_022478985.1. Taxonomy (NCBI): domain Eukaryota; kingdom Fungi; phylum Entomophthoromycota; class Entomophthoromycetes; order Entomophthorales; family Entomophthoraceae; genus Massospora; species Massospora cicadina. The sequence continues at coordinate 10,841 of JAKSZP010013204.1, forward strand.
TTGTAAGAGTACTAAAACCTTTGATACTCCACCAAATTGTTGACTGAATGTCAATGGGTTCAACGCCTGCTGCCTCATGTGAGGTGGTGAAACCCCACCTCCTGATTTTTTTTTGGCAAATGATGAAGAACTTCTGGACTGACTCCTCTAGCCTCAATCCCACTAATCACTTTGTTTTCCCTTGGGACCTAATACAGAATCTTGTGAACTCCCAAATTTTTCTTTGTAGCCCCTTGGTACTTCCCCAGAGCAACCTGTACTTTGGCCTTCAGGTTGAGTATGTGAGCCTCAATGCTTACACAAATGCTTAAATCATTTAGATGGCTAAGGAGGTCTCCAAACACGCCAGATTGATTTTTAGCCACTTCAAGCGGTACTTTGACCTGGGCTTCATTAGAGAAGCTAAAGCCATGATCACAGCCAAGATACCGCTAGTTTAAAAAGATACCCCTATTAACACTATCCACACTTAACTTCTAGCAGATGCCATTATAGTGGTACAATTTGCCAGTTTTCCCAACCATATCTCCCATGATCAGCTCCATCATGAGCTCCTGGAGGGTTTGTCTGCTTAAGTGCTGACCCTGCGTTGGATTTGCCATGAACAATTTATCCAGATTCAACTTGTCTCTAGAATGCAATGATCTTTTTCATAACACCAATTTATTGTTTGGTGATTGGCTATTAACTATTATTTGGTTTTAAAATTGTGCGCAACATTGATTTTGATGCCAATTAATATTTAACCAAGAAACAATCTGGCATGGACTGTCTGATTCAAGTAAGTTTGGGCTTCCAGTTTTGGTGTTTTACCACTCAGTGGAGGATCCATAATATCAGTAGCACAGCTGTTCTGATGACTCAAAGGAAAAACGTTCTAGGTTTCTGTGAGAAAAACAATTTAAATTGTACCAAATGAACTCATAACAAACTAAATGTCTGCATTGGGGCATTTGCAGGTCTTTCTGGGGCAACCCTCAAAGATGGGGAGGCATGGAGAAAACCACTCCTCCTGGTATTATGGTTGCTGGTCTTTGGTTATTGTACCAAGGTACTAATATTTGCCACCAGTCTGCTGCAAGCCATCAAACTCATTCTGGGCATTGGCCCACAATTTAAGTCAACAAATTTGTGAATCAAATCTATAATCTGACTAATAGGCTGGATGGGATTGATAATCATTCCACAGCTAATGCGTTATATCAAAAAGCCGCACAGGGTAAATAAAGATGTTAGGGCGTCGCATTAGTTATATATATATACTGGGGTAGATGGCTAAAAGATGGGTGCTCCATATGATATGGAGCCTATAAATTCTTTTTGAATTTAAGTGGACAGGTGTTCTTTGCTAATAATTAGTGTTCCAGAATTGGCACATTGGCTCTTTCCACTTGGCGTAACTTTCCAAGCAAAATTACACAAATTTATAAAACAAATCAAAGTTGCCTGTTGTAGTTTCACTCCAATGTCCTCAGATTCTCCACCAGCTGCTCCAGCATGGGGCAACAACAAAACTCCCCCCGCTGTTTTCCGTCTGGCAGAAAACGCGCTAGGACTGGTTTACCCAGTCATTCCAAACCTATGGGATGATTATTTCCACCCAAGGACCTAGACGCCTACCTTGCTTGTACCCAAGCGGTACCTCGCTGCCCCCTAGTGCTCCCCCAGAGCAACATGTGCTACAGCCTAAGGGTCAAATATGGGAAACTATTCCCATACCACAACCAAGCCATTATCAAAATGGCACAGGCGGTGATGACACCCGCCAGTTCTATAGATTTCTGCCCCTACAAGGGGTATTTTGACCTCAGCTTCACCCAGAAGCTGACGCTGCTACTGCAGCAACTGTTCCCCTGGTATTCCAGGGCACCCCTCTCCCCACAACTTAGACTTGGCTCCCAGAGGACACCACCTTGGTGGTTCAGTTTGCTGGCTTGCCCACCCACCTCCCCCCTGAAGTGCTCCACCAGGAGCTGATGGATGGTTTGGCAGCCTATGGCTCCAACTCCATCTTACAATTTGTGATCCCAAATGGGGCCACATGACTCGCTGGGCCTCGGGCATATGCCACAATCAGCCCTGAATCTAATAAAATCGCAGTGTCAATTCTGCCATTCACCGTTATTCCCTCAGCGCCTGACCATCCATTTTGGGCCCACGTTGAGAGCGGGTGGAAGATCTGTCCATCATGTTTTAAGTTAGACCACTCAAAACACAAGTGCCCCTCCTCAACCACTTCTGGCAGATCAGACAACTCATCCAATGACCTCCAATCCGCTGCCCACCCTGTATAATTTCCAGTATGGGGCACAATCCTACCACCCCCACCCCCAAAGCCTGTTGCTGCAACTGCACCTGCAGCCATTAATCAGCCTCCTCCTTGCCCCAATGCCATAAATAATTCCTCCAATTTAAGCATCAGATTGGATCCCAGTTTAATCCCAGGCTTCCTCAGATGAATCAACAAAACCTCAACCATACACTGATCCCACAATCCAATTCAACCAAAACCCATGGGAATTATTGGCTGAAATTGAAGAATCAGGTAAGTTCATTAAAGAACCATCTCTGCATATTGAGCAGTTCATTAATGCAGAATGGGACGCCAGATACCCCCCTCAACTTTATACCCCACAGCCAAACACCAAATAGTTTTGCAGTGATCACCAGCTTTCAGTCAAAGCAGCTGCAACACCAGATTGTCATCCCCTACATAAAGTTGTCGCTAAATTAGTAGCGATGCTCACAGGAGGAATTCCACCTCCTGTTATCACTGCAACCCTAACCCCAAAAAGTAAAATCACAGTGAACCAGCTACACAAAAACGTTAATTATGCTATCCAGAATGTGGCAACTATAGCACAGAATCCAAAAGCAAAAATAACCTGAACCAACATTGCCACATTCATTAAACTCCCAGACGCCTGCATCAAAACTGAAAAATCTTTAACCAAATATCTCAGTGCCATTTACCTAGCGGGCAATTTCCATGAAATCCCAATTATTAAAGATATTGAACCCCATGCCGCAGATGCCCCAACGCCATTACTGTCTGCCGTGATATGCACTCTACTATGGGAGGAAGAAGCTGCTGCTGAAGAGGCTGCCAAAGATGAGCCCCCTGACACCCCCTCCCCTTCCGTCATGGAGGGTAAGCGGTTTCTGCTGCCCACCTGGTTGGTTGGTTTTTGAAGCGTTTCACATAATACGCTCATTAGGGAGTTTTGTTTGAACCAGATAGCTACATTAGTTTTTTAATCTAGTTTTAGCTTTGGTAATGTCCATCCCCTGGTTGGCTTGCCTCAAATAAATATTAAAATATTATAATTGGCACATTAGAAATCCCCTTGTTAGCCAAACTATGCCAAGCCAATGACAGATTGACAAAGTAATTATTAAGTTTGGTTGTGCCCTTCATGTGCATTAGTTTGGGATTACAAATATAGAGCAAAGTTTTTCATGACTTCATCTATAATGCACCTGTAACGGTCAGGCTGAACCAATCAGAACATTCTTGACTTGAGATTCAGAGATCTGAATCTCAGGTCAAAACACTCTTTGTGTTTTTATGGTTAATGCAGGGCTCAGCGCTGGGCTGTCCCCTCCTGAGCTTTTCTTTATGCTCTCAGGGGCTTAAAGAATAGTGTGGGAGAGGCTCCCTGGAAAGGGTGACCTTAAAAGGTCAGGCTCATGAGATTCTGAACTCAGTTCAGAGTTTTCTCTTCTCATTTCCTGCCCTTTTGTGGGTCTCTCTGGTGGCCTCAGGGCCGACCTTGCCTTGTCTCACCTGGTATCCAATGGAGAACCTAGTTTTTGTGCCTTAACAAAAAGATGTTTGGTTTTCAGAGTTGATTGCCAATACAATTATGGTTTTTCTTGTGATTCATGGTGCCATTATACTATTGGGATTAAATTTGTCCACATGTTTATTTCATAAATAGTTAAACAAGGCTAATTTTGGGTCCAAATCCTCGCTTACTTGTGTACATCTTTTCTTGTTTTAAATTTCCCTAGATCTGAGGTTGAATTAGTGAGTATGATAAGTCAAAACACTTACTTCGAGGGAATCTCATATAAAAAAATCTTTTAGCATCCATCCGCCAATCCTTAGGCAAGATGGTGAGAAAAATTGGGACGTTTTTGTCCGTTATCTTATTATGAACTCAGATGGCAGTCAAAAACTGGAACGTTTTCATCCGTTACATTATTCTGAATTGTTTGTGCTTTTAGCATGCCACCAAATCCCCAGTTCAACCTGACCTCAGTGGTCACTTCAGGACCCAGTTGCCGAGTAACCAGCACTAAGAGGTGCCAGTGACTGATGACCAACCCTGGACCTGAAGAGATTGTCAGTCCAAAATCCCAGTGGGGCTTCCCCCTCACCAGGGATCTGTCTGGCAACAAGGGGACCTGGCCCAGCAGGGCCCCTCACCCATGGTCAGCCCACCCTGTGTGGGATAACTGCCCAGTCACACGTTGGGCTGTTTCCCCTTGCTGGGTGGACTGACTATTGCAGTTCAGTTCTGGCTCCATTTTGTTGTGGATGCCCTCATGGTGGTTATGTCATGGTTGAACAACTTGATATTGGGAACCAACCCCAGGGATAAGGCTGAGCGACTGGAGGCCCAGAAGGTGAAACTTCAGGCTCTTCCTGACCTTAGGCACACATTATACCAACGCTGGGTACAAGACAAATATGCCCAGGTTGGTACTAATGAGGTGCAAAACGCCCATCCCCTTGTGATGTCCCAGGCGTTAAAATGGACGATCTACATAAAAAACGAAGAAAGTTAGATTCTGTTAATTGGCAAATGGGGTTTTTGAAACCCATTCAAGTTACAAAATTATGAGTTCAGGTAGAATACAACTGCAATCACTTGAGTGAAGGCAGTTTCAGTGTATTCTACCAAATCAGATGGGAGCATTTGCCTATTGGAGCGTCAAGGATTGGGCACACTTCTGCAGACCCATAATTACCCCAACTCAGTTTAAATATGTTTTTTTGCAACCAACAAGCTTTGTTGGTCGACTTTTCCCAATAAAATTCCCCGTTTTACCATCTTATCAAATGAAATTAAGAACTATCCTGTGCGTGGACCCCTTTGAGGAGGTCTCACACTAAATTAACATTCCATTTTATATATGATGAGATTATCCTCTAGTGCACCATTGGTTCGCCCTGGTACCCTCCAACCTGGGTCATTTACTATTTTTCTCCTTGTGCACCGCATCACTTTTGGTTGGTTACTTCTCACACCCCTTTGCTTTAGCTATTATTGCTCCAGCACCCTCTGCTGGGCTCTAGTAGCTTTGGTACTAACAGCTAGTTTCCTTGCGTTGTCTCTGTGCACTGTGCACCACCACGCTTGAAACAAAAGAGTTATAGAAACTCTCCTTACGCCAGTCAACCAAACACTTGTTTTTATGTGCATGAACTTTTTCTCATGTGGGACTTTTCAAAGAGTAAATGGTGGGCGCCAGCTGTGGGCTTCAGCTGTGGTCAGCCACACCATTGTTTCCTTTTTTTCCAAAGGTTGGAGCATCCTGGCGTTATTATGGCTGCATCCAACTGGAAAGTACCTACCCTTCGTGCATGTACCTTGTGGATACAGACGCTTCTTGGTCCAAAAGTCGTGATTCCCTGACTTTCTGCCAAAATTACTGAAATCAATTTGAATAAACATGGTTTACTTCAACAGCTCATTCAGATGATGCTGGCAGAATCGGTGTAGATGGGCCTGGGGGTGTTGGCCTTGGATAACATCAGAAATTCCGTTGCAGTTGGGGAATAGGGTCGTTTGCATCTAAAAATGCGTTTTATGACGAAAATCTTATCCAAACCTCTGAGCCGTTTATTAGCTTTTATGGCCCTGGATGAGAACCCTATTCCAGTATATCAAATAACCTCTGAGAACCCTCGTTTGACCCCTACCATGATTAGTGGCACTCAGGAAGTGGAGAAAGAACTTCGTTTAAAATATGAAAATCTTTATGCCCCTGCTGAAGATATGGTGGGATATGTGGCCTCTGTAATAAGAGTGGCCAAGTATCCCTCTCCATTCTTTAATTCACAATCATATCAGGGTGACATGTTAATACCAAATGAAGAGCTTAAGGGTGATTTACTGGCATTTTCAGCTTTAAATAAAGACCATTCTGGGTATTTTCTACTGACTGCTACCCTTTCCTTATGTCATGGTCCCATGACATCATAATAGGGACTGACCCCAAGGACAAGGCTGGGCGCCAGGAGGCCCAGAAGGTGAAATTACAGGGCCTCCCAGACCTTAAGCATACCCTAGACCAACGTTGGGTATGGGCAAAATATTCCCAGGTTGGTACTAGTGGGATGCCAAGTGCCCAGCCCCTGATGTCAAGCCAGGCGTTAAAATAAACAATCTAACAAATAAATGTGGACAGTTCAATTCAGTTTGTCAAGGAACGGGGTTTCAAAACCCATTCCATTTATAAAATAATGCGCTCAGGTCAAATTCAACTTCAATCAATCACTCAAGTGAAGTCAGTTTTGGCCTATTCAACTAATTTAGATGGCAGCGTTGGCCTATTGGTGGGTCAATGCTTGGATCCACTGTGACATAACCCTTATTCCCCCATTTGAATTTAAGTATGTTTCTCCCTGACCAGCATCCTTGTTGGTCGACTTCCCAAATAAAGTTTTCCCCGTTTTACCATTTTTTAAATGTTATTCCAAGCAATCCTGTGCGTGGACCCCTTTGAGGAGGTCTCGCGCTCTGTTAAACTTGCCATTTTGAACAAAATAAGATTATCCCCTCATGCAACGTTGGTTCATCCAAGTCCCCTCAAACATGGGTCATTTACCCCTTTTCCTAGTGTGCACCACAACGGTTATGGCTGGTTATTTCTCGCCTTTCTTTGCTTAAGTTATTATTGCTCCAGCACCCTCTGCTGGGCAATAATGCTTTTTATTTTAATGGCTAATTCTCTGGCGTTGGGCTTGTGCACTGAGCACTGCCACGCTGGGAACAGGAGAGTTATAGACACTCTCCTTACATTAGTCAACCAACATCTTATCTTTATGTGCACGAACTTTTTCTGTGGGAATCTTTTCTGAAGTGGGAACAGTGGGCGCCAGCTGTGGGACTTGGCTGTTATTAGCCGCACCGCAGTTTCCTATTTTTTCTGACAGTTGGAGCAACTTGGCGTTATTATGGCTTCCTCAAACTGGAAAATATCCACCCTTCATGCTCATACCTGGTCAATATGGCTGCTTTGAGGTCCAAAAGTTGTGATTTCCCAACTTTCCGCCAAATTTGACACTTTCAAATGCAATAAACAAGTTTCTGTTCGCCTGCACATTCAGCCAATGCCGTCAGAATTGGCACAGTTGGGCATGGGGATGTTGTCCATGGATAACATCGGGAATTCCATTGCAGTTCAAGGGAGAAGGTCATTCGCATCTAAAAATGCATTATATAATGAAACCCTGAGATATACCTCTGAACCATACTTGCCCTCTCATGGTTCAGATCTGGAACCCATTCCTGTGTATGGAATCACAAAAGAAAATCCCATTTAACCTATTCCATGATTTGCAGCACTCAGGAAGTTGAAAAAGAACTGCGCTTACAATATGAAAACGTTTATGCACCTGCAGAATGCATGGAGGGGTATGTGGCCTCAGTAGTAAGAGTGGCCAACTATCCCTCCCCATTTTTTGATTCCCAAACCTACCCTTATGGTTTTCTCAAGCCAGAAGAAAATTTAGGTGAACTGGGGCGTTTTCTACTTTGAATAAATCCCACTCTGGGTACTTACTCTTGACTGCTACCCTTACATCCTCTCTTGGGAAGTTCAGCACAACTATTTTAGTGGATACCGGTGCCACAAATAATTTTATTGACCATGACCTTGCTGACTACCTTGAGTTGAGTTACTCACCAGGTGGTATGGCTAGAGATGGGGCTTCTCAAGATATCCCTACGCTGAACGTCATAGGGTTGGTGGACTACCAGGTGGGAGCCTATCTTCTGTCCGACCATTTTCAAGCTATCAAGCACCCCTTGTTACTCATTATTTTGGGGGTTGAGTGGTGGAGAAAGTTTGCCGTTAAGACTAATTTGAAAGAAAAAACTCTATCCTTGTCTTTGGTAAACAGTCACCAGTTGATTGTTCCCTTGTCAGAGGATACTTCTCAGGGACCATTACCTCCTTAGCCAAATGTTCCTACACCTTATCTTGCTCCTTTTCTGAAGACCCCCTCCTCCATGGGATTTTCCTTACCTTCCTGTTTTGAGAGTTTGGAATCCTCGTTTGATGCAGCATCCACCAACGCACTCCCTGAGCACTCTGAGTTTGATTGTGACTTCAAGCTCACGGTGGATCTGGTGCGTATATCTTCCCCTATTTACCCGTTGACTGTCCAGGAAGAAGAGGCGTTGGATGTGTGAGTGAAGGAACAGTTGGCCATAAGTGCGATTTTTCAGCGTACCTCCCCTGTGCGCTCCCCCTTCTCTTTGTGGAGAAGTCTGATGGTACTCTACGCCCATGTGTAGACTATGGGAACCTCAACAACGTCACTGTACCAGACCTCCATCCCATCCTTTTGTATTCACAGATTGCGCGCTGTGTGAATAAGGCGAAGGTCTTCTCCAAGCTGGATTGTCTCAATGCGTTCAATCAGATTTGGATAAAAAGGGACAGGAGCGATTAACCGCATTCTGTACCAGGAAAGGGATATTCCAGTTTCAGGCTGTGCCCTTTGGGCTTAAGAATGCCCCTGCTATATCTCAACGCCGCATTGATACAGCGTTGGGGGACTAATTGGGGGTATGCGCGGTTGCCTACATGGACGATATTCTGGTGTTTTCCCTTAATCCTGAGCCCTATGCAGTACACCTATGGCAAGTTGTGGAGAGGTTAAGAGCAGCCCGCCTCAAACTAAAGATCAGTAAATGTGAGTTTTTCAAATCTCAGGTCACTTGACTGAGCAACGTCATGTTTTACCTAGGATACATGATAACTCCAGACAAGGAGAAGGCGATTCATGAGTGGCCTACCCCCACTTCAGTAAAAGAATTGAGGAGTTTTTGGGGACGTGTACGTTCCTCAAGAAGTTCACTCCAAACCTTTCTGAGGTGGCAGCGCCCTTGTATAGGGCTAGTGGTGCAAAAGTGCTTCAGTGGTCCCCGTTTTGGAGAATGCTTTCCAAGCTGTGAAGTGCACCCTGTTGTCCACGTCCATCCTTCACCATGCCAACTCTTAAAAAGAGTTCATTGTGTCTACTGATGCCTCCAACTTCGCCATAGCGGCTGCCTTGTTACAAGTAGGCGAAGATGAGATAGAGCATCCGGTGGGATATCTTTCTAGGAAAATGTCTTTGCCTGAGTTGAATTACGCCATTTATGACAAGGAGTTACTAGCAGTGGTGGAGGAGCTGACTTATTAGCATCATCACTTGCATGGCTCTACCCAACCGTTCCATGTATGTACAAATCACCGTGCCTTGATGTACTACCACGCACCTTAAACCTTACCCCACGGCATATCCTTTGTCATGAGACCCTTGCTCAATTTGCCTTTTATTACAAATTCACCAAGGGCAAGGATAATGGTTTGGCGGATTCTTTAAGCTGCAACCCTGCTTTAGCTCCTGATCCAAAGGAAGTAGAAGTCCATAACACACAGGTGATGATTCCTCCAAATAAAATTAAGTCTCCACTTCCCTCTACTGGCTAATGGGCCAGCGCTTGCACCTCTGGAAAATGAAGAGGAATATAGTATGTTTGTGACGGTTGAGGTCTATCCTCAGCATCACATTGCCCTGATCTTTGGTAAGACAGGGCAGGCTGTGTCTGGATGTATGGAGGAGGAGGGGGCGTTGGTCCTGGCAAGGACGCCTAAGGGGCAGGAGCTTGAAGGAGGCCAAGGAGCAAGATGGACGTCCAAGTTGAGGAAAAATGGGAATCGAGTAACATGGGTAGTTTCGAGATTCAATTTGGATTTGAATCAAGAATGGAATGGAACGGGTGCTTGGAAGTTTCGCGGTTTATTTGGGATTCAAAATAGAACTGGCGCGGAGCTGTTGAGGATTGGAACTGGCACAGAACCATTGAGTGAGGATTCCGCGATCCTGCTGTAAGGTTTACACCAAGCATCAGTCAGATTAGCACCATAAGCTTGTGTTATATTTTATATTAGCTTGTAGCATGTGTATATAGGGAAGGAACTGGGAGCTGGAGGCTTCTCAGTTCTGTTTTCTATCAACCTGGCCCAATATTAAATAAAAGAACTTAAAATTCATATATTTATACTTTGAGTTTATTTAAAATATTGCCTAACTGCAGCCATGTTTGGCTTGAATCAACAAGAATTGGACTTTGAGAGTGAGCTTGGGAGAGCTATTGCCTCCCTTTATACCTTGTCTTGGAGTCAAGGCATGTTGCTGGGTTTAAGTATATTTGCAACTGTCTTCCAGGGGGTGCTTGTCCAATCTTGTAGCGCGCGCACAAGGAGAGTAGTATCAGGAGCCCTGTCAGCCCTATGGTCTGTAACATGGATTCTGTTGCCTAACTCACTTGTGGCTCATTGGAAGGAGCCAGTGCGTTACAATGTTCAGAAAGGCTTCCTTTCTCAGCCGTTATCAGCTGAATATACTATTGTACTTGCTAAGAGCGCTTTGAATTGGGATACTTATCCAGGAATTATCACGTAAAGGATGAGATGTTGTGGTTTCAGGTGCGCCTATGGGTTCCTGCTGGCCCACTGCGCCTGGGAATCATCCAGGCCCATCATGACGGAATCACCGTTGGTCATCCTGGGAAAGCAAAGGCCTTGGAGTTAATATGATGCACTTACAATTGGAAGGGCTTGCATGCTCAGGTAGGATGTTATTGTAAAAAGTGCCTGATATGCACTCAAATGAAACCCAATCGTCAACCATTAGTGGGCTTGTTGGTACCAGTACAAAAGGCGGAAGGGCCTTGGACCTCCCTATTGGTGGATTTCATTGTGGAATTACCCGTTTCTGATGTTTATGATGCCATCATGATAGTGGTGGACCGCTTTACAAAGTTTGTCCATTTTATTCCTTGCAGAACTATAATAACCGCTGCCGAGATGACCAGGCTCTTCGTCACACATGTGTTTGCGCTTCATGGGGTTCCTCAAGAAATCATTAGTGACTGGGGACCCTAGTTCACCTCCATCTTTTGGGAAGAGTTGTATAAGACTCTTCAGATTCGCCCCTGCCATTAAACTGCCTATCGCCCCCAATCAGATGGGCAGACTAAATGTGTGAACCAGAGCTTGGATCAGTTTCTGCGGTGTTACACCGCCGCAGATCATTCAGATTGTGTTTCTCACCTTCCCATGGTCCAGTTTAGCTACAACAATACCTTGCACTCCTCGAGTGGTTGTTCCCCATTTTTCGCCAGCCATGGCTTTAACCCCGCCTTTGACATGGAGCCCAGCTGTGGGTCTAAGGTTAAAGCGGTGGTGGACTTTGCCAAGACCATCAAGAAGGTCCATCAGGGGGCTTCCACAAGTTTGGAGGAGGCTATGCTAGTTTATAAGGAGAACGCTGATGGTAAGCGCTGAGTGGGTCCAGCATACAAGATAGGGGATCTCGCGATGCTTGATGCTCGTAACATCCCTATCAAGCAGCCATGCAAAAAGCTGAGTACAAAGAGGATTAGTCCTTACCACATTATTAGAAAGGTGGGTCATGCCTCATACCAGTTGGATCTTTCCTCTGCGTTTTGGATCTTCTCCATCTTTCATGAGAGCAAATTGACGTTGTTTGAGGGCCCCCACCCAAGACTCCCAAGGATTATCTCATGGATGGGGCGCCAGAATGGGAAGTGGAGGAAATAGTAGCCTCCCGCCAGGTTAAGTGATGACTCAAGTACCTGGTATCCTGGAAGGGGTTTGACATGGATGAGAACAGATGGGTGCCAGCATATGGCTGTGTACATTCCCAAGACCTGATCGAATCATTCCATAACATTATTTTCTGAGGCTTCAGGATTAAAGTCCAAGCCTTCCGTCGCTGCTATGAAGTTGTCACCTGCACATAAGAACTTCTCCTTATCAAATGCTCCTAGAGGGGGGTGGAGCTAAGAAGGAGGAGAGGGTAATGTCATGGTTGAACAAATTGATAGTGGGAACCAATCCCAAGAATAAGAATGGGTGACTGGAGGCCCAGAAGGTGAAACTTCAGGCTCTTCCTGACCTTAATTACACATTAGACCAACGCTGGGTACAAGCCAAATATGCCCAGGTTGGTACTAATGAGGTGCAAAACGCCCAGCTTCTTGTGACGGAACAGGCGTTAAAATGGACGATCTACATAACAAATGAAGATGTTTCAATTTGGTAATTGGCAAATAGGGTTTCAAAACCCGTTAGAGTTACAAAATTATGAGTTCAGGTAGAATACAGCTGCAATAAATCACTCAAGTGAAGGCAGTTTTGGTGTATTCTACCAAATAAGATGGGAGCATTTTCCTAACAGAGCATCAAGGCTTGGCTCACTTCCGCAGACCCATAATTACCCTGACTCAGTTCGATATGTTTTTTGTGACCAACACTCCTTGTTGGTCAACTTTTCCCAATAAAATTCCCCGTTTTACCATCTTATCAAATGATATTATGAATGATCCTGTGCATGGACCCCTTCAAGGAGGTCTTGCGCTACATTAACCATTCCTTTTTATATATGATGAAACTATCCCCTAGTGCATCGTTGGTTCGCCCTAGTACCCTCCAACCTGGGTCATTTACCACTTATCTCCTTGTGAACCGCATTGCTTTTGGTTGGTTATTTCTTGAACTCCTTTGCTTTAGCTATTATTGCTCCAGCACCCTCTGCTGGGATCTAGTAGCTTTGGTACTAACGGCTAGTTTCCTTGCGTTGGCTCTGTGAACCATGCATACTAATCTGGAAACAGGAGAGTTATAGACACTCCCCTTACAGGAATCGCAAGGTGGGTGTTACAATAAATGGGTGGGTTGTAATAAAGGCGCTCAGCCCTACCAAACAATTCACTCCATTTGGAACCACAAATTTCAACATGGGGTCTGCACCATAAATGGCCAAACCCTCTGTGAGATTGTGGTGGAGGCGTTTGGGGGAAAGGTGGAAAGGCAACCTGGCGAACTGGACCACCAAAGTGGCCTCATCCAGGAGTTGGGTTTGAATGGTTGGTAAAGGAAGTTTTTTAAGAAATTAATTGCAGCTTAGATGCTTTATTTGCATCAGCCTCAGAATAATTACTGAGGTCAAAATACCCCTTAAAGAAACGGAAATCAATTAAGCTGGCAGGTTTAAACACCACCGTGGCCATCTCCATGATGGCTGCTCTTGCATATGAGAAAAGGTTTCAATATTTGACCTGGAGGCTGAAACACAAATTGCTCCGTGGGAGCACCAAAGGGCTCTGGAGCACCGCCTGGGAACTTGCAAGATGATGGGCCAAGTCCCGAGGGGGAAATAACGCCTGGTAGTGTTAGGGGGGCTAGGAGAGCCACCCCAGGTGCACTTCAGCGGCGGCTGAAAGACAAGTATGGCAGCGCATCACCGCCCTCAAGCTGGGGCAGCAGACATTAATGGCATCGACAATGGTAAGCTTTGGCTTGATCAACTGGTCATTTTTTGTATTTTTTAAACAAATTTGGCTTTAATTTAGTTATGAAGTGAAAGAGAGATTCCCCATTCATTGGGCCTTTAATCATGAATTGTCATTTATCCAACAGGTTATAATTTCATTTCATATTTTAGCAACTGGTACTTGAGCCTCATATCTCCTACAATTATGAGTTCCTCATTAATTGGCAGTTCCATTCAATTCCTCTTATCGTTTTTCTATTAAAACGATTTTTGGCATTTGTTGCCATCCAAAACGTTTGAAGTAAATCCATTGGTGTATCTGGAAATAATCCCTTAATCACACAGGTTGATCTAGCCCAGTTAGCTTCATCCAAGTTTTTTATAATTGATGATTAACTCTTCTTTAGCAATATCTGCTCATTGATTGAATAATATTGGATCAAACGATTCTCTCCGCTATCTTGAATCAATTGTTTCCTTTTTTGACCTCATACTTTTTCATTGGTGATGTAATCCAACACTCTGAATTGATTGATTTTTCGTATTAATTCATCTAATGTCTCATCTAGTGTCTCATCTAAAAACCTCTCCTCAGGACTATATCAAATGGACCCAATTTTAACCTGAGTTGGCCCTGCTGATCATCTTCATCTTAGATAGATGTCAGGTGTAACAGGTTTTCTTACAGCACTAGACAGTTCCATATTTAGGCTGCAAGTCCTTTTCCTGAATCTTGAGTATCTTCTTTGATTGTCTTCATTAGTAACTTCAAGTCTGAGCTGAGTGAACTCAATTGAACATAATCCACTTCACGTTCAGTCTTCAATGACGTTACTTTCCCTAGTAACTCATTGCTGAAATTGGAAGCTTCTTTATATGACATTGTGTCCTAGTATCTTACTCAACTACAACCCTTGTAGTGAACACCAATCGGTAAAATTTATGGCTTCATTAACTGCTCACGGCTGATAACACCTAAATTAATTAACTGCATAGGTTTGGTGTTTTGCAATTCTCCACATTATCTAATAATAATATATATTCATTTGATAATAGTATGAAGACTATTATTCATAGTTGAATAAAGCACTAGTATTGGGTCCAACACTTGACCAGTATTTCTCCTCAAAATACTTAAGATGTCCTCTATAGGGATTCGTTCTCATATATCAACTCACATGATCCACACTCAGATCCTCAATTATGGCTTCTCACTGGTGACACACAGTCAGCATCAATCCCTGTTTCAGCTCAGCTTTTTCTTCTTTGGATCCACACTCAGATACTTACTCTTTATCCTAAAAAATCTCCAATTAAAACACACAGTAATGATTTCCTTGAAGAAAAATAGAACTAGTTAGGTATTATGGTAAAGTATATCTAGTATTGTACTATTTACTGGTAAAGTGTGTCTTTATTAAGTGAATTCTTAGGGGAATTTATAGTGGGAATTTGGCGCTCAATCCTCAGTTAGAACCTCATTGATAAAAACTCCATCCGTTGTCATTGAATTACCATCAGCATCTCATAAGCGATGGTCTTCCCCATCCTGGCTAGGATTCCTTCATTTGACATCCTTGAGACCTAAAACATAAAGAGTCAGAAAACACGTCGATAATGTTTTCCTCTCAATCCCAGCAAACCAACCATATTTGGCAAGCGACCTGCTTAGGTAATGGGACTTATAACCCATTAAGACATCTCACAAAACAACTGATTGATTTGCTAGTTGCAGGTGGCATCACTCACCTCACAACTTGATACTTAAATTACCAATCAGTCAGTGATTAAACCCAACTGATCCCAATCAGTACACCTGATATTTGATCATTGATCAAACTATTAGATGCCCCTATTTTGTCAGCAACTCTGCTCAATAAGATCTTAAGCATTCTCCTGGATTTATCCCCAATGAATCCAACCCAGGAAAATTACCTAAAATCCCCTGAACATTGTTACCATGAAATCAGGGTCAATCAATATTAGTTCACTTCACTATAAGGAATTATCCCTAGCAACCCCTGATAATCTAGTCAGTTAGGAAAATGGGAAAAAATTATAACAACTGCCATTCAAGTTATCTATCATCAATTATTTTATTTATTCCAAAGAAGGTTAAAGGCAATATTGGTGATGAACTCTCAGAAATTTAAGGTGCACTAAAGAGATTGATGGAAAATGCCAAATTGCAAAATAAACATTTATACAAAATAATATATGGGTAATGGGTTTTTTTCCTAAACCATCAGAACAAGTGGCAATCATTCAAGCTGAACATAAAGTTTCTGGCCATGGTAGCCTAAGAAAACCGATGGGCCTTTTTGCCAGCGTTATCACTGGGAGAAATTAACTTTGATCTCATGGATTATCCAGCTTGTTGCGTGGAATGTCAACTTCACAAGCTGCACAAGAATGTAACAGGATACCAGCTATTATGCCTTAGGTTTACTTGGCACATGGTGCAAATAAACATGATGGGACCCTTGAGTGTCAGTACTGAGTGAGTAAAGTAAATCATAGTGGTGATAGACCATCTGACTAGATGTGTAGAGATTAAGTCCTTGAGCAAAGTGGATTAAAAAGCATGGCGAGATTTATCCTGGACCAAGTAGTATACAAGCATAGATGACCAAAAGTTTTAATAAGTAACAATGGAACCATTTTTACATCATAAGTGATTTCAAGACTGAATTTACTGATGGGAATCTGAGGAGTGGCATCTCTTCCTTACCATTCAGAAGCAAACAAAATAGTAGAAGAAGTCAATGGAATGCTAGCCGCCAACTGAGAAAATTGGTCATGAGAACTTTTGGCTGAGGAATTTATCTGAGTTCAGTTACATTCACCTACACTGTTATAATTTTGGGTGATATATTTGCTATACGTTGGAAGGGTTTTGCGCAGTGTTGATCCCACTGAGCAATTGAACATATAATATGGAGATTGCCAATCCTTGGAACACACTTAAAAATATGATAAAATAAGGAGAAATTGCCCCAATGTCACTTTTTTATTTTAACAAATTATTTATAATAGATCCTCGCTGTATTGCTCTCTCTTTCCTACTTACAGTCCTTCCATTTCAATCTTCACATCTTGTTTATATATCAGCAATTTTGATTAATACTGACCCGTTTGCTTAGACTATTCATTTCTGCCATATTCTCATTGGTTCCAGAAGAGTCTAAGATTCCCTAAATTCACTATCACCTTAGTTTAAGGCAATATTAATTATTATCATACAATGACATAATCTTATCACCTAATTTGGAGGCGGTCCACTAAAATTTTGTAAAAAGTTTGGTATTGCCCCATTGCCTTATGTCAAAGTGATCTTCATCCATATTATTAACTATTTAGTTTGGCCAATCTCACCCATTCCACTGTAACTACTTAGGGCTTATTGCCCAATCATATAAGAATCATGACATTACCCCCATTGACTGGATAATAAGTCTCCTATTCCCTCCTCCGCCAGCAACTCTATGGGTCAATAAAACCCCTGTTTGAGGGTATTCCTATACCCAATTTTCCTCATGATTTTGAGGAAGATACGAAGTATAAAATTGAGGAGCTTGCTTTTGGTGCTAGCTGTGCTTACATCAATGCAGCAAAACTTCTCTTTTTAACCCCAATTATCCCCAAACCCAACGGCGCATCAAGTCATTTACTTGTGTACAGCTCTCATCAATTTTGCTGAGCATCAACTTGCTCAATACATTGAGGCAATGGACACCACTGGCCTCATTAACAAAGAAAACCCCCAATTATACCTCCTTATGCCTCATGTTGCTGATGCTCCCACCCCAATGCTGTCCTCCATGGTCTACCAGCTAAAGTGAGCGCCGGATAAATGCTTCCCCAAAGCCTCCTCGCCATCTGATATGGCTTCCTAGGCTGATAACCTAGGGGCAGTATTAGGAATTTTCTTAATTTATAATAATCCCTTTGTTTAGCCCATTTACAAATAAAGATGCGTGGCGGCTCCCCCTTTTAGGTTGGGCACCACTAGTACTAAAAAAAATAAGTCTCCTATTGTTATAATCCCAAAGGAACTTCACATGCACTCAGTTAATGAATTGGCTGCTTGTGGGGTCCTGATAGTATCAGCATCCACATCTGTTATCTCACTTATTTTGAATGGACCAATCCAGATGCTGGCCAATTTGTGCTTCCACCCAAACCTGTGTTAGTCATGGAATAGAACCATGTCCCCATCTTTGAACTGAGATAGCCCTCTAGCCATACCTGATTGGCATCCTGCTTTTTTATCTTCTTAGCTAAGATGAATAAGTACGCTTTGGTTTGCATCTTGATCAGCATAATTGTTATGTTGATTAAATAGCGTTGAGGATCCATTAATCTAGTATCTTCCACGCAGGCATATAGCAGTGCAAGTAGAGCTGGGTGGCGTCTATATAGTAACTGGAAAGAATCTTCCCCATTACTGAGTGATAGCTGATGTTGTAGGTGAAGATGGTGGTGGAAAGGAGGCTGCTCTAATCAGAAGGTCTATCCATTAACAGCTTCCAGAGTATATTAACCAGTATCCATTGTCCCGTTTGACCCTACCATTTTTTTCTGGGTGATATGGGGTCATTAGAACCCCGCAGATGGCCATCAGTTCATTGAGCTTGAGTAAAATGTGAGAGGTAAAAGTAATCCCATTGTTGATAAGGATGAACTGGGGACAGCCACGTCATATGAATTATATATCTCATTACAAACTTAGCCACCGTGATGTCCCCAGATTATGTATTTCCCGTGCCTCAACCCACCTGGTCAAGTGGTCAATCGCTACCAGAATATACTTGTACCAGTTTGCTCCAGTCAGCAGGGGTCCCATAACATCAATAGAAACTGTATACCAAGCAAAGTGAGGTTTCATTAACTAAGACAAAGTTCTTGACGAATTGGATTCTCCACTTGGCACTGGTGGAAGCAGAAAATTGCTTTGAGCACATCTGAGTGAACATTTTCCCAGTAGGCCAAGGTCACAACAATTCCAGGATCTTGCATACTCCACCATGTCCAACTGCTCAGTGTGCACTCATAAATATTTGGTTGGGTGGAAGGTCTTGGAATTTATGGTAGTGCCCTCTATCCGCTTGTACAATTCACTGTTCTTCTGGAGCGTATTGCCCTTATTCCATCTAATACCTTGATAACTTGGGGCGGTTTGTCAATATATTTCCCGCTGAGCATTTTGTCATACATTACATTGCTGTGATCCGCCGTAACGGCAATGGTTGGCAATCCTGATAAGCATTCTGGATTTTGCGTTTTGCTCCAGGTAATAGAGAATTTCAAAGTCTTAATCCTGCAGTTTAAGAGATTGTTGGGTTAGACGCCCCTACAGCTCTCTGAGATTCTGCAACCAGCGTAACAATTGATAAACCATTATGACTTTGAACTTTAACCCATGCAAGTATACCTCAAATTGTGTATAGGTGTATATCACTGCTAAGCTCTCCCTCTCAGTTACAGTGTAATTGCGTTCGTGACTGTTAAAGCTCCAACTGCAATACGCCACAGGGTGCTCCTACCCTTCATCATCTTTTTGGGATAGAGCCGCCCCCACGGCGGAAAGGGATGCATCCATCTGGACAATGAATTTTTTATTAAAATTTGGATATTGTAGCACTGGCGCCTTGACTAACGCCATCTGAAGGGTGTCAAAGGAGCACTGTTGAAGTTTGGTCCATTCAAACACAGCGTCCTTCTTTAGTAGCCAAAATAACGTCCCCCAATACAACTAAAGTTAGGGATGAAGCGTCAGTAGTAGCCCACCAACCCACGAAAACTTGGATGTCCTGATTACTATTTTGGTGGAGTCTTTTTACAAATAGCTTCCACCTTGGATGGTGAGTTTTATCCCCTTTGAGTCTGCCACAAACTCTAGCTACTCCAGATGGTCTTTGAAGAAGTGACATTTATGGGGCTTGATTTGATATTGGTCTTAGAAAGCCAGTGGAAGATTTACTCTAGATGAATAAGATTCTCAGAGAATGTTCAAGTGAAGATGTTGATATCATCAAAGTATACAAGATGCACAACAGCTTCAGGTCACTGAGGATGGTGTCCATAACCCTTTGGAAATTAGCTGAGGGATTTCACAGCCCTTATGGCATATGGGTCAGTTGGAAAAGCCCCTTGGATGTGATAATGGCGCATTTCTCCTGTTCTTTCACAAGCAACTCAACCTGCCAGTAGCATAATATCAAATCCATCACCAAAAAGTAATGAGCTTTTTCTAACTGATCCAAAGCAACATCAATCCGTGGCAAGGGATATGAGTCCTTCTTGGTTATGCTGTTGAACTTCTGATATTCTATTACTACCTGGTTGATGCCGTCCTTCTTTTTTACAATAAAAGAATGGGCAAAGCCCACGGACTCTTTAGTGGTTTAAGCATCCCTTTCTCCAGAAGCCTTTAAATCCCCTCTGTTTCTACTTCCTCAGCTGTCCTAGACTGGTGGATCAGCCAAGACCTGATGGAGAATGAACCCCAGTCTCCAACTGATGGACCACCCCCAAATGCACCCTAAATCATGATCGTCAGTAATAAAAATCTCCTCATATTTTCAAATATAGATATATCCTGATCCTTCTGTTCTTTGAATAACCTAATTAAGTTTTCACTTGGTACCACCATCATTACGCTTAAATGTGGCTCAACTGGTAGATTGAATTCATCCAGTGATTTGAACTCATGAACCTGAAGGATTTCCTCAACAGGGATCATGTGTAAATATGCCACTATTTGGCGTCAGCGGAATAGTAATGGTTCCATTTGTATATTCACTAGTAGAACCTTGATCTCCCCATGTCCCAGTAGTATAATGCCTGGAGCCACATGGGGCTCAAGCTGCGATTGCTTATAAGGGTCAATAACTTCCTCATAGAGTCCGTCTGGCACTTCTACCTCAAATTCAGTGTTTACTATTAATTGGTGACTGAAGGGGATAGATATAGGCCCAGAAGCTCTGAGAGGCAGCCCTTGATATTTATATATCTGTTGAGGAAGGGCCAAGGTCTTGTTCTTTGATTGATGGTAGCATAATGGGACTACTCTGTACTATAAGTTTTGTTGATATGTTCCATATGAACAGATCCTTCAGAAATCCTCTAGAGGTAAAATAAATTTGGTTTTGTTGATCCAAGATTTTGAAGGTCTCCTCCGTTATATCAATGACAGCCCCAAAGTGTCACATGAAAGCAGTTCCAATTAACAGGACATATTTACTGTTCATTACACTATTGCTGGAGCTACCATGACTATTGACCCAGACCGCAAAGGTAGTGCACTTTACGCTCTCTTGGAGACCATGTTTTCCACTTCAGCGGTCCCATGTACCATGCAATGTTCTAAATCAGGTTTTAGTGTCAACTTCACTGTTGGGATATCTACCTGAACGGTAGATTTATATGTGTCAGATGACAGGAACTTATCCCAATCTTACCAAAAAGCCCAAACTTCTGTCAGGGATAATCCCGATGAAAGTCAACAATTATCAAAATCATAGATCAACCCCAAATGAAACAGTCAAAATCATGCTCCCTTGAAGCTACCCAGCCACAGGGTTCAAACCAGAGCCACGAGATGAACACAAGCAATTCAACTGAGATAATTGGGCTGCCACCAATTCCCTAATTTGTTTATTTTAGATTTAAGCTTGGACTATTTAGAATTTCCCTGAGATACCTCCCCAATTACCCTTTTATAGATGGTATTGAGCTAAAAACTTTATGCTTTTTCTTCTTTTTGCAATTTTAAGTAAAAATCATCTCTACTTGGAATCTGCCTCACCAGACTTGATATCTGGATCAACAAGACTTCTCAACTAAGAGAAGCAACCAAGGTAAGTATCCAACACCCTTGGGCTTCAGGTCAACTGGCCAACAAACACAAAGGATCTGTGGTATCAACCCATCATTCTGACAAAACTGGTGCTCTCTGCCAGGTTGCACCCTGAGTTCAAAGTGAAAATTATAAAAAAAACAACAAAAGCAAATATATATAATAATGTTTCTGTTTCAGAAAACTCATCATATTGTGAAGCCACCCATCTCAGAAACTGGGCAATCAACATAAAATATCAGCAATATTTTGACCAACTGCGATATTCTCTTTCCACCTTCTATGGAAGTGACCCTCTATGCTCCATCCATAAGACAATACAGCTTACAACTATCTGACTTTGATGAAGCTCTCCAGCTCCTCTTATCATGGGGCTTCATCCCTGGGGGCCAAGCCAATAGAAGAAGAGCCTTTGCCATGCCAGCCCCTATGATGATCTTAGCTCAAAGTTCTCCCGCTCAATATAGAACAAGTTAGAGCCAGATGTATGGAACGCTATCCGCGTCACTTTGTCTATCTCACATTATACCATTTACTTTAAGTAGCGGGGTTCCATCATCAAGAATTACTCCGCCACTTACAGCTATTGGAGACCATACACTTGAAGCTCCTCCAACTCTATCAATCTGCCTCCCAGTTTGGCAATGAAAACTGAACTGCTACTGTGGAAAATCGGCAGTTTATTAAATAAATACAAGAAGTTCTCACCCGCTTGGATCAAGGAGTTATGAGTTTTGTTCAGACGGAACTCACAGCTTTTTTAGTCAATTAGAGGTTGTTATAATCAAGGCATAGACCATACCCATGAAGTATGCTCTAAGTTTGATAACTTTATCACCTCTATTGTGAATGCCTCCAAACCTTGAAGGAAATGATCTACAAATTAAGTGAAGGCCATAATAGTTTCTATAACTCTGGGCTTCAAGGAGGGCCTGGTGACTGTGGACCTCCCAATTTTGATGGATGTGAAGGTGAACTAGGACCCCCTGGCCATGATGGACAAGTTGGAGGAAGGAAACCCCCTGGGCCTAGAGGTCCTCCAGGACCCAGTGGTGATCCTGGAATCCCTGATGAATGCTCCTGAGCATTAATCCAACAAATAAAAAATCTTAATGTCCAATTAGGACATGTCACCCAAGGTTCCCAACTTACTTGGGATGGAGTTCCCCTCTCTCCCAAAGTTTCCTTACCTGTTCATCACAAACGTCTTTGGACCTTGGCAACCCTACCTGCTTTGGTATGTGGATTAAAGCAAAGAGTGCTCACCACTAAACATCAACTTGACCTCCAAGCTGCCAATACCACTTTAAAAATGAAATACACCAATTAAACCAACTCATCACCACAAAATTAGCTCTTAGTGCCATTCACGAATGAGTAGATTTAATAGTTGCCAATCTTAATGATCTGCAGAGACAAGTAGATGTGATTCAACCTCAAGCATATTCCAGAGATATCACCTCTTCATTAGGTGAAAGCGCTGTCCCCATATCAGTTGATGACATTTTTCCTCCAACACCCCAAGTGGTACATTTAAACCTTTGTTCAAGGAAAAATATGTCCCTGGAGAGGGAAGTATTTTCTCTTTCTTATATTGATATGAAAGCTCTATGAAGGAAGCAACTTACCATCAACAGCTTAAACACTTGACTAACTGACTTAGCCATATGACTCAAGACATTATGGTCCCCCACCTGATGCATTGCCATACTTGAACTGATGCCAAGACTGCCTTACTTCGGGAATTTTGGAGTGACTTAACATTAACCAACCAAAAACAGACCTTATGGGTATCAGCCTTAATTGGGGGAGCTATTAGCAAATTCGCCCACCTTTTTTACCTCAAAGCGTAAACTCTGGTTGTAGGGAATCATCTTACGTTATATGGTGCCATCACCGTTGCATTTTTGGCATTTAAAAATAAGCCTAATATCTTACTTTATCTTAAAGCGGTGAAGTCATACTTAACGTCCCTCCTCCATATTAAAATAGCTATATTGGAAATTCCGGCTGATCTACATAAACTCATTGGGCCACCTTATTTTAACACCAATAAGCCACAATCCAAAGTTTTGGCCGTTACATACCCCAATTCGCCTACACCTGAATTATACTGCACTAATTGCAGAAGAAACAACCACACTGTAGCTGACTGCTGCATCCTTCAACGTAAGTCAGCAAAAGATCAGTCAGTATAGGGCAAGAGGCTCCTATGCTGATGGAAAACAAGTGCCTCAAGACCCTTATTCTAGTTCTAGCTGTATCCCCAGTACTTCAGGTTGTTTTGTGTTGTCTGCCCCATCAGAAGTTGAATTCTATATGTCTATTTAAAGTAATTAAAACCTCTAGCTTTCCTACCTTTATGTTGGTCAGTTACCCAAACAAATTTTGGTGGTCAGCTCTTCTATAGAAAGCCAAGCCTTGGCAGATAAAACTTTTAAATGCATTGAACAACCCCAATCTTAACCACAGCAGAATCCTCCGCTTGCTTCACTGCAAATTCCTAATGACAGTCTATTAGCTATTAACTCCCACTTTGGATCATCAGTAAATTTGAATTAAAGTAGTAGTCCATAAGGTTAAAGTCCTGGCAATAATTGACACTGGTTTTCTGGTTATTGTTATTTCCTCACAGCTTATCCAAAAGATAAAAATGGCTCTAGACTTGATTCATGAAACTGAATATGGGACGGCAGGTAGTCAGTCTACTAAGGCGATAGGAGCCTATTCTGCTTTACCCTTTATTTTGGAAAGTTATTAATTACTGCTCCCACCATTGCACTACAAAACAATAACTATGATTTGCTTGTTGGGGTCCAACTGATGTGGGAGTTTAACTGCATCATCAACCACAAGGAAAAATAACTATCCCTACTAGAATATTGGATTCTGTTAGTATATGAACTCCCCATCAAAAAAATAAAGAAGCCCCTAAAAAATGGACACGCTTCCCTTGAATACTCATCCTCCATTTTCAAGATTAAGTACCAAGTCTTAGGGGAAAAAACTAAGTTACCCCCAAAGTCTGTAGAATAATGAAGATGGTATCCCTCTGTATACACCTCATTTTATTACAATACCCTTGGGCTTACAAGTTATTGTATATATGGGGATTCAGATTCTTATCCCTCCTGAACAAATTTTGGAGCTTATGGACACCCAAACCCTTCCATCAAGGAAGCGTTGACCTGCCCAGGGATTTTGGATCCTACCTATGGGAAATCTATCTCTATTCTATTAGGAATTTAACCACTAAAACTCTCCAGGTCCCTTGGCATGCCCCTATTGCTTATGTCAAACTATGTCCCATTAAGAGTATTGCTGATGTAAATTGTTTTGGCTCGTTACAGGATTAGGATTTAATCCCCCACCCACCATAGCTTTGGTTGACAATAGAATTGGGGATAATCTTACCCTGAATGAACGCCAGGATGTGGAAGACCTCCTTGAGGAGTATGGCAATATTTTTTTCCTTGGGACCAAGTGACTATGGGAAAATGTCTGGGGTAATTCATCAAATTTGAAACTGAGGATCACCTTCCATTTAAATCCTGACAATATCAAAAATCCAAAGTGGAGAAAGCTTAATTGGCCTTGGAGTTACAGCAACTTTTGGAGGCCGGGTTACTAGTGCCTTCCAAAAGTCCATAAGCTTCCTCACTCTTGTTAATTTTTAAAAAGGGTGGTGGTCACCGTGTTGTTATGGATTATCACTGCCTCAACTCTATCACTCACAAAGATAGTTACCCCCTGCCACGTATAGATGACTCTTTACAATTAATGTTGAGGTCCCACTATTTCTCAGCTATAGATCTCACCAGTGGATACTGGTAAGTAGATTTGTCACCAGAAGATCGTGCAAATTGTGCTCTCATCACAAGTGAAGGATTATTTAGACCACTTAAATGCTTCAGGGGTTGTGTAATGCCCCTGCTATCTTCCAACACGCTATGGACGGACTACTAGGTGATTTAAATCACTCTTGCATAATAGTTTATCTTGATGATATTACTATTTTTTGATATCCTTTACTGAACATCTAGATCACCCCAGGCAAGTATTTCAGCAGTTACAGTAATCATCAATAGAACTAAAGTCATTGAAATGCTCTTTCTTCCAGAGTGAGATGGATTTTTGGTTCATAAGGTCAGTAAAGCCAGATCCCTGATGGATGATAAGGTCTTAGCTATTGCTAAGATGACCCCCCCTAAATCCCTACAAGATGTACAAGTTTTCCTAGTAATGGTGGGCTATTATCACCAATTTATCCCCCATTTTCAGACACCTTTGAGCTTCTGGTGTATTTATTGAAGAAAGTAATACCCTTTCAGTGGAAAGAAGAGCAACAGCAGGACTTTGACCTGCTACGCATCTCTCTCTCCCACTCTCCAGTACTTATTCATCCAAATTTTGAAAAATCTTCCTCCTCTTTACTGATGCTAGTGATATTGCCATAGGAGCCATACTATCTCAGCATGGCGAGAACTTAGTGGACTTCCCATTGCCTACTACAGCAAGACCTTTTCTAAAGCTGAACATAATTATAGCATTACAGAATTCAAATGCTTGGCTTTTCTACTAGCCATTAAGAATTTCTGACCCTTTTTATACAGGAAGCATTTTACTATCATACCTGATTATGCTTTCTTACATTGGCTACAGCACATGAAGGACCCTAATGGGAGATTAGCCCAGTGGGCGTTAAAACTTCAAAATTACAACTTTTCCATTATCCACTGACAAGGGCCAATCCATCAAAATGCAGATTGCCTATCTCAGCTTCCCATCTTAATTATAACTGACCCTGAAGAGAATCGACTCTAGGACCTCCTAACCTAACCACAGTTATGGAAGGATGAATCCCTGCTCTCCAAAAGGAATTAGTGAAAAGATCGGCAAATCTCCAAGTCAAGAACGGTCAATTGTGCAAACTTGTGTTTAAACAATGGGTGCCATATGTAAGACCATTGGCTCAAACTGACATTATATTAGAGGGACACTAGCAAGTCAGCCATGAGAAATTTGGAAAACCTACCAGTGGCTTAGAACTCAATGTTATTAGGAGGGAATGCTTTTTTCTATCCAGGATGTATTTAGTCCTGTATGGTATGTAAAAGCCAAGCTGGACCTAATCCCCGCTATCAACATCCAGTGGTCCCACCCTGTGAACCATTCCATACTATTAGCATTGATGTTGTGGGACCTCTTCCTCCAGCCTCCAATGTACATTGGTTCCTCCTACTAGCCATGGACCATCTAACTAACTGGATCAAAGCCATATTGCTTCCCACCGCTTCAGCAAAGGCTACCGCCACATTTTTGTATTATAAGATTATCACACAGCATGGGTGCCCTAATGTCATTCTTTCAATAATGGGCAAAATTTCCACTCAACGCTGGTGAAAGATTTAGCCAACCTAATGGGAACCACACAGGTATTCTCCACCCCCTACCATCCTGCAACCAATAGAATGGTAGAGCAGGTAAGTGGTACTCTAACTGCAACCCTCTGGAAAATGGCTATGACTGACCCCCTTCATTGGCCCCAATATTTGCCCAGTGCAATTCTGGCCTATTGGATTAGTTACCATTGAATTACTAAGATATTGCCATTCCAAGCATTGTATGGCAAAAATCCCCATCTGCCTTTCAAAGTCCAGGAAATGCTTGACCAAGCTTCTACTAAGCACCAGAAGTTTCTATGTGAAGCATTGCAAATGAAATTATAAGACTTTAGGCCCTGGCTGCCAAAAACTGTTCACCACAACCAGTAGAGAAACTGCTCAATTTAATAATAATCATGATCTCTTATACATCTTCCAACCAGGTAACCTCATCCTATCCTACCATCAACAGCATGGAGATCATGATCACAAACTGGGCACCAACAGGTCAGAACCTTATCAAGTCATATTAAGATGGGGCAATGAATACAAAATCATAGAGGTTGTTCAGAGCACAATTTAAACTGCAAACATAGCAACTTTCACCATCCATTTCCCCCTGTGCCAAGATCTATAAGGGTGTATTGATGCAATTCCTACACAAATGGCAGATCTAGATGCGTCAGATGATGAGAATTGATCCTGATATGAACAAAAAGCCCAGAATTCTGTCATGGATAATCCCTGACAAAGGTTGACAATTATCAGAGTCAGAGATCAACCCCAAATGAAACAGTCAAAATCATGCTATCTTGAAGCTACCCAGCCACAGGGTTCAAACCAGAGCCACGAGATGAACACAAGCAATTCAACTGAGATAATTGGGCTGCCACCAAATCCCCAATTTGTTTATTTTAGATCTAAGCTTGGACTATTTAGATTTTTCCTGAGATACCTCCCCAATTACCCTTATATAGCTGGTATTGAGCTAATGAACTTTACATATTTTTTCTCCTTTTTGCAATTTAAGTAAAAATTGTATATTCTTGGAACTTGCCTCACCAGACTTGATATCTGGATCAACAAGACTTCTCAACCAAGAGAAGCAAATAAGGTAAGTATCCAACACCCTCAGACTTTGGGTCGACTGGCCAACAAATAACAAAGGATCTGTGGTATCAACCCATGATCCCAACATTTTCACCAACTTAATGGAAACTATGTTGACTGGGGTGACTGTATCAAATGTAGCGCAAACCCAATTTTTCACTACAAAAATATCATATTATGCACACTCAGATTAAGAGGAATTTTAAGTGTTTATTACATGGATATTTAATAGATCTCTTTTCTTAAGAAATCTCATGATACCCTCACCAACTTTGGGGTATTCTTTGGAAATAGCATCTACTGGAAGGGCAACGCTTGCACCTTTCAGAGAAGGTGCATCTGAGGCTGGGTCAGCTTGTGTGAAGCAGCTTGATCAAACATTTGGTATGTATATGGCTTTGGTTGCTCCTGAGGTCCTTCTTCTACTGAGGCCTTAGATTGTGCCCATGTCAGAACATTTACTCATTCAAATGGCTGCTGATATAAAAACATGTCATCATACTGAGGGACTTCTTTTGGAAATACTACAATTGGTTCAGGTGGTACGTCTAGGGTTGGGATAGTGGAGGTAGAAAGTCCCATCTCTACCCCACTCCATCTTTTCCCTGGTGGTATTGGTCCTGCTGTACATAGTGGACCTGACGGTTGGGGCAACTTTGAGAAAGGTGCCCAGGGTGACAGCATTCAGAACAATTCCCCCCCTAGGGTCTGCGCCCTTGGCTTTCATAAAATAAACCAGGCCAATAATTTGACTGCTGTTGATCAGCGTATTTAGGTCCAGGCCAGTAGCTGGACCGTTGATAATTTATTATAAACAGGTCCAGGGTGGAAGTTGAACTGCTGGAGGTAGCTCAGCAGAGGATGAGGCGCGTAGTTAGAATAAGGCTGGGGATTACTAGGTGGAAGCTGAATAGGATGTGAGAAATTCCCTGAATGAGATAGTCCAGTGACAGAGGCAGTATGTTTCCACTCTGTATTGGGTGGAGGGAAGGTAGCAGATAGACGGCACAGAAACTGAACAACTTTGAGCAAGGGTACATTGTTGTCCAAAATTGGAGTCATGACATTGTAAAGCTCTTTGTATGGCTTCATTGTGAAGGTCATTGTAATGCACATGTCAGCTTCAGCTAGAACGCCTGCTTCTATTAATAAATGGGCTTCCACCATAAATTGATCAGAAACGCATTGAGGGTCTCATTACATCAGAACCCAATGGTTAAGAACTCAGCCTTATGATGTGACATCTTTGTGGTACCTCCAAACAACTGCACACAGTATCCTTCACTTCTTGGTATTTAACAGAACTGCTTGAAAGGTAGCAGGTAATTTGGGCAGCACTCCCAACATCTAAGGTGGATATCAAAAACTTGGCCTTTCACTGATTGAAGGCTCCTTCCACCACAAATTCAAATTATTTGAAGAAACTGTAGATGTTTCCATTGAAGTTAAACGGAGGTAGCTTAGCAATTCAAACCTCCTCCTCCCACTAATAACTGCAAGCCTTAGGAGTGTACTGCGGATTTGATTGAGGCCCATAGCTGGGATCTCAATGGGGGGATGTTTCAGAAAAGTCAGCGGCTCTAAGGGTAGCATAGGGCTCTTCAGCGGTAATGACTGCCATCACCTGAAGGTTTTGTTAGGTCAAAGTATAATCATTCCTAGAGCAGCCATCATGATTCGAGCAGTTTGCACTGCATGCATGTTTTTTGAAAAGCTCTTCAGTGGGATATCCAGTCCCATATTTTCTGTAAAATGACCCTTCCTGAGTGACCCCTTATTCTTCCACTTCCCAATGGGGATGAGGCAGGTAAAAGGTAGGTGTTAACTTCCACTCTGTGCAGTGTAAATACTCAATAGCATCATCCAGGTAATTGGCAAGTTGCCTGTTCTGTTGTCAAAGTATTTTACTGTTGACTAGTTGCACTTTTAGGTTAATTCATTATGTCCTCATGCTCCTGAAGGAGCTCCACTTGGTTTTTTGAGCACAGCGTCCACAACAATTTTGAGTTTCATAGTTTCAGCAAGTGCAGCTGTTTGGGATAATTCCTCTTTTGAGGTCTATTATGTCATGGTTGCAGATTGAGAATTTTTGAGTTTTATTTATGGTTTTTCAATGGGCCCATATAGTAAGAACCATTGTTATAATTTTGGGCAATATATTTTTCTATATATTGGAAGGGTTTTGCACATAATTGAGCCCACTGAGCAATCAGATGAACAATATGAAGATTGCTTGTCCTTGTAAAACAATTAAAAATATAATAAAATAAGGAGAAATTGCCCTGACAACACTTTTTTATTTTAACTTAACATTCATAATGGATCCTCGCTGTTTTATCTCTCTTTTCTACTTACAATCCTCCCATTTCAATATTCACATCTTGTTTATATATCAGCAGTTTTGATTAATACTGACTCATTTGCTTAGACTATTTATTTCTGCCATATTCTCATTGGTTCTAGAAGAGTCTAAGCTTTTCTAAATTCACTATCACCTTAGTTTTAGGAAATTTACTAATTATTATCATATAATGACATAATCTTATCACCCAATTTGGAGGTGATCCACTAAATATTTGTTTAAAGTTTGGTATTGCCCTATTGTCTTATGTCAAGGTGATCTTCATCCATATTATTAGCTACTTGATTTGGCCAAACTCACCCATTATGCCATAACTACTTAGGGCTTATCATTTAGTCATACATAATCATGACATACACTATTACTTGTCATACAGTGACAGGTAAAATGCCATTCAAACTATTATATGAATTAAGAGCAGCATTACTGCTGATTTTTATTATGCTATAAAACCAGCTTCAGAGATGATTGCATATCAATACCTGAACCAATTAACAAGTATCATGATTGAACTGCAATCAAAGGCAACTGATACCACATTGAAGAAAATAATTAAAGTGAAGATGACGGACTACAAGAACCAACCAGTTCTGCAATAGTACCATGTGGGGGATAGAATAGCCTATTACAATACCATAATTTTGAAATAAGAATAAAAGCTGGATATCTTATGGGTGGGTCCATTTGAGATTATCATTAAGATGGCAACTGATGCCTATATGATAAAGAACATTGTGGATGGTCATATAGTGAACTGCATTCATATAAATTTACACAAACTATCTACATATAAAGCAAATGTGTGTGTTTGTGTGTACATGCCCAGCCAGAACTAGAGCATGTAGAGCTCTGAAAATTTGGCTATAGGTGGACGGGAGGAGGTCCTTGTGCACTTTGAAGCCGGATTTTTAATTTTCATAGTAAAATAAAAAGTTTTATATGTAACAAGTTAAAATTTTATATGTTTTTAATGGAAATCGGTATATTGTTACAGCGAGAAGTTTGATATTCGGTTGATTTGATAGTTTAATTGGTTTTGGCAAGCGGTTGGTGGTTTTGGGCTGATTAAGCTTAACAGTTTTAATAAAGAAGTTAATGATTGGTTGATTTGATAAGTTAATTGGTTTTTGTAAGTGGTTGGTGATTTTGGTTGTTTCGATACATTTAGTTTTGGTTTACGAAGCGGTTGGTGATTGGTTGTTTTTTAATCTAATGGTTTTAGCTAAGTGGTTTAGTGGTTTAGTTAATTCGATAGGTTTAATTGGGTATGGCTGAATGGTTGGTAACTATATTGATTCAGTATAATTTTGATTAATTAATTTTATCGATAACCGTTTACAAATATAAAAAATATAAGAATATCAGATAAACTTTAAACCCACAAACAACTCTGTGTTCAACTGGGTATCAATAAGAATTAGTCTAAAATTTTATTTACAAAATTATCAGTCTGTTAATTTCTTTATATAGATTCATTAGCTCGAGCAAATAATCAAAAATCACCAAACTTGGCACAAGTATTCTATAAAATTTGGGAATGGAATGCTAATATGTATTTATTTAATATAATCATATAAATTTAATATCAGTTCTATATAAGATCTAGAACATATATTTCTAATGATAATTATATAGCAATTTGGCTGGGTATTTTCATATTCATTTAATTCAATTTTTCATAGGTTTTGATAAGGGGTTGGTAGTTTTTGGCTGGTTTATAAGTTCAATAATTGGTTTTTGCTGAGTGGTGGTTTATTTTTTGGTTGATTCGATGGGCTCAATAGTTTCAGGTAAGTGATTGATGGTTTAGTTAATTTGGCAGGCTTAATTCATTTTGGCTAAGTGGTTGGAGTCTGGAATTTTTAATAGGTTTAATGGTTTCTGAACTTATTGATAGCTATCTACCAATATAAAAACTAAAATAATTTAGAATCATTTGGTAATTTATAAACACTGTAGCAAAGCACGGGTATTCTACTATCTATATTAACCCTTTTAGTGCCAGATGACAATATATCATCATTCGCTACACTTGCAAAAAGTGCCACCGACAATATATCATTGCATATGCAATGGCACCTTATTCTTTGCATTGCGAGAAAGCTCTATCTCAAAATAAATTTATAAAACATTATAAACGGTCTAATTTCATTACAAAAGAAATTAAAAAATTGTTTTTAGGTTTAATTCTTTGTTATATTCTATGCTGGTTTGTGCCAAGGCTTTGTATATGCTGGAGCAATAAGGTAGAATCTTGATACGGGATAGTTTCTTGGGACCATAATTGCAATATATTTACAATAGTTATCAGAGAGCTCAATGTCATGCCGTGCATTGACACTGCAAGACTAAAATTTTCTTTTAGTCTTTCTTTAGCCTTTCTAAAAAGCATTTCTTAGCAGTCAGTGTTCTATACCATTTTACTTTAGAAGTTGAAAACAAATTTAGATCAAATAATGGATTATATCTATAAGTAGTTCCTTTTTTTAGTACTAGATGGTCCCATAGATTTGAGTAGTTCCTTTATACCATTTTACTTTGATTTCAATATTTTGCATTCCAATTTCAATATTTTGCATTCCAATTTCAATATTATATTTCAAGTTCAAAATTTCATATTTCAATTTCAATATCACACTTCAATTTCAATATTTTATACTTCAACTTCAATATTTTATATTTGAAATTCAATATTTTATAATTCAATTTCAATATTTTTAGTTTTAGTGATTGCATCATATTTAGTTCTAACTACAGACTCATCGATTTCCTCAGCATTAGTGTTTTCTTTTGGTAGGTCATAATTTGACATAAGAGATATATAATTTTTTTAAAATATGAAAAAAGAGCGGGCAATAATATGCTTGCACTATTTTAGCAGGAATAATAAAGTAAAACTACCACCAAAAATTGTGTTGAGATTAAAATATAAAGTGTTGAAGTTGAAGTATAAAAGGTTGAAATTGACTTGTAAATTGTTGAAATTGAAATGTAAAATATTATAATTGAAATGCAAAATGTTGAAATCGAAGTAAAAAAGGTATAAAACCATCACCTTTTTGATACAATTACAATTAGCAGCAGAGAATTTTGTCAATTTTGTTGCTATCTTTTTACAAAAACTACACCCGTTATGGATATGGATGATGCAGAATTAGTTCAATTTATTGATGCGTTAGAACCAAGTGAAGAAGATATTGATAGTGGTGACCAATTATGTGCACCAAGCCATCAGTGTTCTCGCAGAATATATAGCGACAGTGAAACTAGCAAAGAAGTATCGCAAGATGAAGATAATGATAATAATACTGGGGAATCTTTGAAGAATTTCAGTGAAGTTACTGTGACAAATGATAGGCAATATAACTCGCGCCCATTATTTTTGGAAACCATGGGTCCTAAACATATGCCACCGAACAATCTGAAACCTATAGACTATTTCACTTTATTTTTTACTCAGGAATTTTTGGACACATTGAAAATTGAAACAAATCGATATGCAAGGCAGTTTTCGAGAATACCAGAGTACCAACTGGATCCAGAGCACTAGAGTGGAAGAAAAGCACAATATCAGAGTTGAGAGCTTTTATAGCCGTTCTGCTTGAAATGGGAATTACCCGTAGACCCACAATTTTTAGTTACTGATCAAGAAATCATAGATACATTCCATGGTTTGGCAAACGTTTAACCACAATAGATTTCAATTACTTTGCATGTTTTTTCATACTGTGGACAACAGCACCTTACCACCACGACATAGCCATCAATATGACCCAGCAGCAAAATTTGAGCCTGTTGTTGCTCATGCAAATAGGAAATTCAAATACTATTATTCACCTAATCAGTATTTGAGTGTAGACGAGTCATTAATAGGCACAAAAAGAAGATTAACACTAATGCAGTATTTGCCGAATAAAAAGCACCATAGATGGGGTATCAAATTTTAGATGCTAACCGGTGCGATCTCTCATTATTGCTTTTCATTTTATTGTTATCGGGGAGCCAAGGATCAACATGACAAAGTAGAAATAAAGGAAAAAGGTCTTGCTCATGTTGTAGTAGACAAATTACTGAACATGGGTGATTACTTTATGAAGGGATACCACATAATAGCCGACAATTTTTTACTAGCGTT
Organism: Massospora cicadina; assembly: GCA_022478985.1. NCBI lineage: Eukaryota > Fungi > Entomophthoromycota > Entomophthoromycetes > Entomophthorales > Entomophthoraceae > Massospora > Massospora cicadina. The sequence goes on from JAKSZP010013204.1 coordinate 45,281, forward strand.
ATATTAGCAAGATCTCTGTTTGAGAAACACACATTCTTAACTGATACAATACGCAGCAGCAGAAAATATATTCCATCGCATCTCAAACAAAAATTATAAGTGGGCGAATATAAGTATTTATGAAATCGGGAAATATTATTATTAGCATATAGAGAAAAAAATCACAGAAAAAATGTGTTACTATTATCAACACATGGAATAGCCACAAATAAAACAACTGTAATTCGAAGACAGAATCAGCAGAGAGAATTCGGAAAACCTGAAATTGTAGATAATTACAATAAATTTATAAGAGTTATCGACATCTCAGATATGATGCATTACGCATATTTGGATGAGAGAAAAACTTTGAAATTTTGGAAAAAAGTTGTCTTTTCCATTTTTTCACGAATGGCTTTGAATGCATATATCTTATACCAAATGAATACAGAAGGAAATGTTATGACTCGACTGGAATTCATAAGCAATATCATTTAATCGATAACAACAGAATGGATGGCAAAAAAGAGGATAAATCTGGAAACGTCATTGGGCGAAACATCAAGCAGTACAGCAGCCCCAGGTATTCGTAAACTTCCTGGAAGGAGGGAAAAGTTTGCGTTGTTTGTAGTAGGAAAGATGGTGGGTCTGTGCGAAGATCACACACAATTTGTAATTATTGTAATAAAGGGTTACACGGTGTATGCATCAGTGAGCATCAATGCTAAATAAATTGTTTGCATGAGTAAAAATAAGTAAATATTATATATTTTTAGTAGCCAGATAATTAAATATAAATATTATAATAATACCAAAATATTTTTTCAGTGACGTTATACCAGCTATACAATCCATTTGTTCTGTAATATATCTGTCTGACGCTTGCCGTGCATCATAGAGTTATCCTTTCATTCTCAGAACCAATATTGGTTATTTTATTAAAAATGATTGAAAATGAAATAGTTATACTTCATACTACGTGACCTACATAAAACTGTGATCAAACGATTATTATTCTTATGTCCAAATATTGTTTGTAGAAGAGAAACTTGTTTCTGTTTTTCATCTTGTTTTATATTGATGTTATCCGTATGGTTTTCAGTAAATATTGTTATACAATTGCCATTACATTATTCTCCCTTTCTTCCGTAATACGCTGCATTTTGAATTTTTTAAATATCCTTCTTAGTTTGGTTTTTATGAGCCTTTTCCCAAACCTTAATAAATTTGTCAAATTCGTCTGGTTATCTTCGCATAGGCACCTGCTTTTCACTCGGCACTAAAAGAGTTAATAAAAGCAAGTGTGTGCGTGATGCCCAGTCAAAACTACAGCATGTAGAGCTTTGAAAATTTGGATATAGGTGTACAGGAGGTGTTCCGTGTGCACCTCGAAGCCAGATTTTTAATTTCCATAGTAAAAAAAGTTTTATATGTAAGAAGTAAAAATTCTATACGTTTTTATTGGAAATCGGTATATTGTTACGGCTGATAAGTTTGATATTTGGTTGATTTGTTAATTTAAATGGTTTTGGCAAATGGTTGGTGATTTTGGGTTGATTAATAAGCTTAACGGTTTTAATAAAGTAGTTGTGATTGGTGGATTTGATAGGTTAATTGGTTTTGGTAATTGGTTGGTGTTTTTGTTGTTTTGATAAGTTTAGGTTTGATTTACAAATATGAAGCGGATGAAAATTGGTTGATTTGGTATATTCAAAGGTTTTAGTTATTAGCAAGTGGTTGGTGGTTTTGGCTTCAATTTTTGTTAAGTTTAGTTTTGTGAGGCAGTTGGTGATTGGTTGAAGTGGTATATTCAATGGTTTTAGCTAAGCGGTTTGGTGGTTTATCAATATGGATTATCTGATAAAGTTTAAACACCATAGCAAAGCACAGTAATCTTAATGTTAGCTCTATATAATATTAAAAAAACCTGCCCAATCTGGTTCCCCTAATTAATAAAATACTTTTGGAAGTTAAGTAGAAGTTGATTTAATAGTTTGGAAGATATATCACATACACAATGATTATATATAGATGTTTTGGGTAGTGGTTTGGTGTTATTTGATTGATTCAATAGGTTTATTTTGTTTGGCCGAGTGGTTGATAGCTTTTGGTCAAATTGATAAGACACAGTTTAGTTTTAAGGGATGATTAGTTATTGGTTGATTTGATAAGTTCAGTTAGGTTTAGCTGAGTAGTTGGTGGTTTTTGGTTGATTCAATTGAGCAATTAAATTTAGCTGAGTGATTATTATTTATAAATTAATATAAAATCTAAATTAATAAATTGAATATCTGAAATTAATTAGACACCATAGCAAAGTATGGATAATGAATATTATCTACTTAATAAAACACATTCACTGATGTACTGACATACTGACTGACATCTGAAACTATTGAGTCTGATGGGTTCAATCTATTTGGACAAGTGGGTGATATTTTTGAATATTATCAAATAATTCACCAAATTGGTCACCCAAAACTAAATGAAATTCAGTGTTAGAATTTTAAGTAGAATATTATAGCTTATTAAGTAGATTAGGATAACCAGTTCACCAGCCATGTGGGCAACAGCAAAGCTGTTAGTCCTAGTGGCTTAAGCATAGTTCTGGTACAGCCTTTAGGCTGTTAATGTGAGCTTATAAATAAACCTGAGCAACGCTAGATAACTCTGCTATTAGAAATGTATGATTTCTCTCTTCTTTCTTTTCCATTTAACCAAACTGAGCCACAGCAAGGTATGGACAGATACAGCTAGCTATAATATAAAAGTTAAATTAATCAGTTCAAATCAGCTGATAATAAATAAACCTGAGCAACACTGGGTAACTCCACTAGTATATATATATGAAGAAGAAAAGAATATATATATATATATCAATTTTTTATGATAAAAAGCATTAGTGGTGTTCCCATATGCTAAGTGATGAGGAGGGGGATGAGTTATTATGGAGAAGAATGTTTTTATTAGCAGTATCAGGATGAGTTGAAACTAGATCTGCTGGAAAGAGTCCCTATAAAGAATATTGATAGGACCAGCTCAGGTTAAAACTGGTTCTACCATGAGTAGTCCTGGGGTATGAGAACAGGACTTATGAAAGCTAACTGAGGATACTGTTAACAATGAGGAGTTATTGGAACCCATTCTAAAGTTTGTACAGGATGAATAATAAGGAGACATTGGGAACCTGTCCTTGGGTTTGTTTAAGTTGCCATAGCGCAATGTCAGCAACAATAACTGAATTTGATTGGTGAGGCAGAGAGCTGTGGGAACTGCGCTCTGAAGAGGTGGGAGCAAGAAGTACATGGAAGGGGAACACGCTAAGTAGAAGGAGTATCTGGGGTTTTATCAAATGAGGGAAAAGGAGATGAACTAAGAGATATTAAGTTTAAGCCCTGCTGGTGGTTTCAGGGTGGAAATGAAGCAGCGTCTACTTCCAGGATTCTTCCTTGCTGAATAATCTGGTCAAATGGGGAGATGTGTTAGGATTTTGATATGTCCACACTAACCAGCTTAATCAGAATAATATAGTATCTGCTTATCTGCTAGGGGGCAAATCCTACTAGTGGATGTGGGAATTATCATTTCATATAATAACTATTGTTTAGATAAATGTCCTAGCAAACATTAAGTAATCTTCCAGGTTTTGATCCACCAGATTGCTAATAATTCATTGGGGATCATCTCTGACAATAAACAAGTGATTCACTTATTAATTTTAGTATTGATATTTAAACTAGCCTGTTAGATTCAGTCAAGTTTTGCTACCAATTGAATAAGGGAGTTTAGTGGTTGCTAGAAAAATGCTGACGCTTTGATAGCAACTAGCAATTTAACCTTTTAGGTATTGCAACCTATTGTTTATGGATAAGAGTTCCATTAACTAATCAGGTTACTAACCTGATAAGGGTGACACACTGGGTTGAGTGAAGGCGTTGGGATATGTTTTTCTATTCATCCCAGAAGGGTTGCATTATGGGTCAGCAAGAGAATTTGACTAAACTTAATGAGGAAGATCATCATTGAGTGTGACCCTGGAGGGTTAATTCAGTGGTGATGGCTGCTGGTTACAATTGGGGTGCAAACAGAAAGGTTGGGCACCAGATTCTCTTATAAATTCTCTTATTTTTTTAAAATAAAGCATTTCAGATAAGTTTGATATAGTTTAATTACTTTTACAATTTAGACTGTAATAAATTGGTATATTTTACACTTGGGATAAGAGATTAAGGATCAGATATCCTTAGTCTATTTTTTTGCTATCAGGATCACCACTGACTCTGCATGAAGAGAATAGAGGAGGGAAGAGTCCTATTCATTTAGAGATACCTTCAAAATAAAGAAGCACCAGTTTTCATTGGACTTCAAACTTAATATAGCTCTAATAGCACTCAACTTGAGAAATAGTCTTCATACTATTACTACCCCAAATTCAGTTAATATCAACAAATACTCAATTCATCTACCAAGAGCCTGCGCAGTTAACAGAAGAGTAGAAGCAAGCTAAAATTCTGAAAGAGTACACAGCTCTCCAAAAAGTTAACAATGGGATAAAGTGGTTGACTGTGATAGACTGGCTCTATCAGTTTGGGGGCAATTACCACCTGGATAATAAATAGAAGGTATTTTCTCACCTTCTCATAGTGGAGTAAAGTAGCAATATCATAAAACTACTTGATATGGTCTATTTCAATCACAATATTTTATACATAGTCTAGTTTTATCCTGAAATCCCTACATGATGTTTATTCTTCAAATATTATTTTTTAAAGATAAAGTTAGTATAATAGCTTTATTTGGGTCAATAAATAGTTTATCTATCTTATTTATTCAATTATATTTTATATTACTATTTTATTAGAATCTGGGTATCTAGAGGATTAGGCCAGATTACCCTGAAGGATTGAGATTTCTTTTTGGTCAAGCTTGTTATTCTAGGATATTTGCTAAAGGGCTGCTGCACTCTTAGTCTTTTTATTTAAGAAATTAAACTCCATGACAGCAATTAATGGTATATTTGAGTTTGAATCTGTGCGCTTGGCTAGGATTTTTAAAATTTGGATCCAAGTTTTATTTGTAAAAGCTATCAAAAGCAGATCGAAAAGCTTCTGATTGGTTACACCATTTAATCCCCTATAAATATAATATAGAAACATATCAACAGTCCTAACATAACAAGATTATTACCTCAAGCAAAGCTGGGGAAAATATTTTATTTTGCAAAATTTACAATTCTACAATTTTTCAATGGATTATTGTATTGTCATTGGAGAACTTAAGAATGGCAAATTTCAAAGCTCTAGCTAGGTTGGAAGGTAGCTAAAATATTTTACATCAACCAATTGGCAAAACTTGAAACTTTCGAATCAACCGAATACCAAACTACCAGGTGTAGCAATATACTGACAACCATTGAAACTATATATGATTTTTACTTGCTACATACAAAATTTTTTATTTTGACTATGAAAATTAAATTTTTCACTTGATTATTGTATTGTCATCAGAGATACATAAGTGTGCCAAATTTTAAAGCTCTAGCTAGTCTGGAAAGTAGTTAAAAATCAATCGCAAGCTTCCAACACAGATAGATACCACAGCGAGTAGAGAAAAACGTTTCAAAATAGTATCGAACCATTTCAATTTTTCTAACAAAGTTAAAGACTCGGCATTACATTATAGCTGTGGGCAAAGCCTCAGAAGGAAAAAGCTGCAGAACGCAGCTAGTCACAATCGGAAGTTGCATTTTCAGCAGTCGCACTTTCATTTAAGGGGCTATGAACCACATTATATCAATCTAGGGAAATTAAACGCCGCTGATATCTGAAATAGAGCCCCACATATCAGATAATTGCCAAAAATCAGTTTAAGTGCTGCTATTACCTTTAGAGATTCAACCTTGGTAAATTTCATCTTTTAATTGATATTGCTTTTTTTGTTTTTTATATATTCATCGGCGAATATTTTTATACAATATGATCATACCTATAACCTCGACGCTTGACTCGTTGCTTTATTTTTCTAGCGTTTAAAACGAAAAAAATGAGATTGTTATTTTTATTTTTGAACCTTTTTGGGTTTTCAGTTTAGTTTAAAATTCTTTGCCAATCTTTCCATTCACCTTATTAGTAAGAGTATTTCGGCTCTATCCCTATAATTAGTTGGTATTTAAACCTTTCCGAACATTCTCTTATGTTTCCTCGGCCGCTTTAGCCATCCCTCCTAGAATTGCATATTTAAAAGATTTTCCCTTTCACAAATCGCGCAACTTCCAACTTATTTGTTTTAGGAGCATGTTTACAGTTAGTGCCCGAGGGATAAAGGTTGCAACATGCATAGCCAGTTGGTTTCTATTTTCTGCTGGGCTTAGTACAATCAACAAAGCGCTATTTGGAAAGAAGTACAACGATTTCTCTTACCCGCTTTTGGTGTCATCTTTCCACGCGATACTACATTTCTTTCTGGCGCATATTGTAATCCACTATCTAGCACCTACCCATTTTTCCTACCTATCATAAGGTTGCCACATTTGAAGGTGCCCCCGAGTGGTATCCTTTCGAGACCAAAAATTCTGGGAAAAAGTTGTAAGTTCTATTCGCTTTTGGCTGAAGCCAGTCTTTTAGCTCGAAATAAGATTATATTTTGTAACTTGTTAAGTGTATTTTATTCTTGAATGTTTAACTATTGCTTGATGTGCATCTTGGAGTGTTTATCAACGTGATTTAGGCGTCATTTTTGCTTTTCATATCAAATTTCTGTTTCCCTATTTAATTTCTTCCATTAACTTCAGCTATAAAGGTGCCGTGTGGCTTGGCAGGCGGGGCTGAAATTAGCACATGCAACGCTGCTTTAATGTTTATCAGTCTCAGCTTCTATACAGTTGTCAAGTCAACTGTCCCCATCTGGGTCCTTCTTTTCTCTTTTTTATTTGGCCTTGAAAAAGTCCAACTCCGGCTCATTTTGATTATCTTATTGATATGCGTTGGGGTGACATTAGCCTCTATAAATGACGCGAAGTTTCAAACGTTGGGTTTTTTATTAGTCTTGACAGGATCTATTACTAGTGGCTTAAAATGGTGCCTTACACAGATACTACTTCAGAAGGATGAGCTGGGGCTTGATCACCCTATCCTTACACTCCACGTAGTTGCTCCAATCATGTCACTCTTCATGTTTTCCTGTTCGCTTATCTTTGAAGATGTTTGGTCAGCCTTCCGATTTCTATTCGGATTTTCCTCCACTACCCATCAGCCTTTTTCTACATTCCCGACTTCTTTGTTGATTATTTTGGGCGCCTTTGCCGCATTCTTTATGACTTTATCCGAATTTATTTTGATCCAACTCACTTCTACCTTAACACTATCAGTTGCGGGGATCTCAAAGGAGGTTTTGATGATAGCCATTTCCGTTTTGCTCTTCAAAGATACCTTTTCTCCCATCAATTATCTCGGGTAAGTTGCATTCATTAGTATTTTTGGTATATATCTAGCTGATTGTTATAGTTTAGCTATATCGATCGCTGGGATCGCTTGGTACAACTACTTTAAACTTAACAACTCTAGCCCATCTGAATATAAAGATATAGAAATACCAGTCTCTGATAGAGAGCCCCTTTCCTGCTCCCCAAACCGTCTACTCCATTTACAGGAAGTGGATAAAGAAGATGATTCATTTGGTTTAGCCCTACCTACCAGCCTTCCATCCAATCTACAATAAGTCTTCTTTATCAATGAGCGTCTTGTGTATTTTACGTATTACTTGTAGATCCCGAATTATTTTTAGTATCTATATAAGCTCGAGCAAATACTTTGGTAGCTATTTAACTTTTACACAATCCGGCGTTTAACGATTGCAACTATCTTATTTAGATTTGTTAAAATTAAGATCATGCTCGAAAATAAGATTAAAAATGTATGGTCGAAGTCGCCAGTTTGACTGCCAGATGATCAAAATGACTTTTATTGTGCCCTATTTTGCAGTTGAGCCTTCCCACTTAATCATAAGAATGGGGTAGAAAATGATCACCTTTGAATCACAGATCCCCCAAAAATTATATCAAACTTGTGGTTCGAAATATTTTTGGGATCTAAGTCTAAGCTAACTTTGTTACACAGCAAGGCTCCTTTATCATGCCTGTGCCAGTTATAACAATATGTACATGATCATTCGATTTTATATTTTTGGTGCTGGGATTGATGGGAGTTACGATATATTGAATAAAAATCGAATGACGGATACCTTGCAATCCGTTCCAGAAAATAGTATTGCAGCGGAACCTACCAAAATTGCCAGGAGCTATGAACCCCAAAAAGAGCTGACAAAGGCTTGAACCTCTCCCAAATCTGCCGAGGTAATTTCTAAAGATCTTGCCAGTTGGGGATCATCTAAACTAACCAACCCAATTAGGAATGATTGTACCTCACCGAACCCTTTGCATTCTACTTTTTCACTCCAGAAAACCCAATATTCAATGCGACCCTGAACCTTGACTAAATTTTGTAAATAACTCTAACTCTGAAAATAAAGGGATCTTCACTTTTGTCTAAAGGTTTTGCCTAGTTAATACTAGTGATTTGATTTTTTAAAATAATGGAGGTTTGCTTTGGTTATAGCTAAGCTGCCAAGAGATTGCTCTAGGAGCTCAAAAGTCAACTAGGTGATTATGCTAGTCTATCAGCAACTAATAATTGCAAAGCCTTTGAAGGTCCAGGCCTTCAAAAATTTAACAAAAAAACTTAACACTAGTGCTTTCTGCCAAGTCCCTTCCAATGTTACCCAGTGAAGATATCCTCATGTAGATCAGCCCAACAACCCTACCTCTACCACTATGGAGGAGAATATATATATATATATTTAAATATTAAGCTATCAGCAGACTCATTATGATATGCAAATTAGTGCCCTCAAGAAGCAGCTGCCAAAAGTGACTTGCAGGGCATAGATGAGCATTGAGGAAGAAGCCCTTAATGAAGACCTGATCCTGGTCTCCTTGTATAATCAAGTTGTTTCCATGTCTGCCAAAGTGGTGAGCCAGGCTGATGAGATTGAAAATCTCTGCCAATTCTTAGGTACCAAAGCCCCACTTGAACATGGCAATACTTATTATACCAACTATTAGAATGATATAGATAAATTATGCTACCAGGTCAATGAGGCTATCCCTCAAACTGAATCTGGCACCAATGAGTCAACTGAGGCTAGCCAGTCCACTCATCCCACTATCCACATTCTTCCTGAACTTGTTGGGTGTTTTAAACCCACTTTTAATAAAAGGTATATGCCTGGAGCTGAAAATATCTGGTCTTATTTGCACATATATAAAAATGCCATAAAGGGTGCTACAGATCAAAAAAAGTGCCAGCACATGCAGACCTGCCTTGATAGTAATGCTTGTGATGTTATGATGCCTTACTTCAAGGAGTGCACAACCTGGGTAAGGCTAATTAATGGCCTTATTAGTGTATTTGGCAGTAATCTATCCCTGACTAACTATAAACAGGTGTTCATGTAAATCCACCCTTAACATAGTAAAACCATCATTGAGTTCACTAAGAAGTTCTATCATGAAGCTCAGGCCCTCACATTCTGTGATTGGGATATCTTAGATGGCACCACTGTCACTGTCCTCTCTGCATTTCAGCATAACATGTACCCCATGCTACATTTCCAAAATGTGAAAAAGGTTACAAGTCCATACTTGATATTAAGGGATCTATCAAGGAGTTGCCTGAGTAAGAGATGTGCTAAGCACCTAACAAGAGAAGTCAGGCCCCATTCATGCCATAGGACAGCCCAAAGGATCTAAACCTCACCATATCCCTTACATTTATTGTGGGTCTTTGGAAATCAATAAGTCTCTTTTTGAAGAAAAAGGCTGATGAAACAGGAAAAGTTGAGTCATCTTAGAGCGCAAGACACTTCTCTGTTGACACCCTGCACCTCAGGTCCTAGATGTTATCAAATATCATATTTAGTGTTGTTCACTCTTCCCACCTGACAAGGTGAAGGTCGCTGACTCAATGATTTTAAACAATAATCTAAATCACTCTTTTTTTAGTACTAGATGGTCAATCTAAATCACTCTTAATTTGCACCTTCTGGACCACTTAAGCCAAGGATTTATATATATACTTAAACCCCCATTTTGGCAATAAGGTTGCTCATCTTAAAGTAGTCCATAAGGTAAAATCCTAGCTATAGTAAATACTGGGTCACCAGTTAAAATCTTCTCTTTTTGTGAAAAGATAAAAGTTGTGCTGGACCAAAACCACATTGTGGATTATGAAATGGCATGGCTCCAGCATACTCGCTCCCTGGGTGCCTATTCTTCCCTGCCACTTCAGTTTTTACAAGGATGCAGCTAATTTGGAGAAGACTGTCCATCTTGAGGGAGTTTTACAGTTCCAAATTGATGGTACAGAATTTAGAGGCTCAGATGTTCCAGTGACTTTTGAGAGGGGTTCACTAAGGATATATTGTGGGATAGTAGGTTTAAACAATATACTTAAGGCATCTACATAAGCCATAATTCTGCAGTAGGGGCAACTGCGAGTCTTACTAGGGCAACCCCCAAGGTGAGAGAGGCAGGGAGGGAAAAACCCACCAAGAATCGCAGCTGTTTATAAATATATTTAAATAGGGCGGATCGTTTTATTGTATATTGTGATACAGATCACAAAATAAAATGGCGCAGATTGCACCTAAAATGGGGCATATCAAATAGAAAAAAGGCAGATAATGACCTCAGTGATGTGTGTGATGGATCAGAAATCATTATAATGGAGGTAATCATCCAATATCTCATGGAGGGTGGGGAGTGACAGCAGATCCGCAGATTGGAATGTCCGCTCAGCAATTTGTCAAATTATTTCATATATGGCAGAATGCATCACCAGAAAATTTTAGCGAAATCAGCAAGGAGGCATGGAGGCAGATTTCATGATAAAGGGTACAACACAGAATTGCTGTTTATTGAGAAAAATTTAGGGGGGAAGTTAAATAAACAAAGTGGCAACAAACCCTGAGGAGGGTGGTTGCCTATATAGTGGATGGGGGGAAATGGAGCAGGGAAATTACAATGACTAAGCCTTTATTCTGGATGCCTAAACATCATCCTAAACTTTTTGTTAGATTTGGGGGAAGGTATTATAGATCTTAGATGACATCATAGAAGTTTTGGCTGCCTGTCCAGAAGATTGAAGAGAGATTGAGCTGAATATTGTCAAACTGGAACAAAATTTGACAGATAGGTAATCTAATAACACCAGTTTCTCCAAGGCCCATTCTATCAATTTAGAAATCATATAAATTTTTGTATAGGATTCTGAAATCCAAATGTTTAATTTATTATCTGAACCATTAAAATAGTTCTGATCCAACTTAATATTCAAAATTGGACTTTATATATAAATTTGGGAGGTGTGGGGCAATTTTTTGGATATTTTCAGTGACCAGGTCACACCTGGGTTGGTCCTGAAGATCCAGCTAAAGGTCTTAAACTGAAACGACTCTCTGAATACAATTTAATCATTTTTAAAAGATCATAGGAGGAAAAGGGGCAGAGAGGGAGTTTCTTGATGAGACAGGGCAGTAACCCACCGCTCATCTTTTATATGAGTTATGTCACTGATTCTAGAGAGGGGCTCTACTGGGGGCTTGGGACCCTTCCTTCTTCTATTTAGGAATTGTTAATGATCCAGCTGGAGGGGCAGGTGATCTGGACTTCAAAGTTTAGATCCCTGGTGGTGATGGCTTAGAGGCTATATTGGAGAGTGACAGTTAGATTTTCTCATTGACACACATTCCTTACTAAAGTTAAACCAAAATTAGTCATAGGGACTTGTACTTCTCTATTCTGGGATACCACATTCCTTTAGTAATTAAAGATGATCCTAAAGAAAAAGGGAATAGGAAACCTATGAGTTGCTTATTGGAACATATGACCTACATTGAGTGGTTTGAATACTGAGTTGTTAGTTCAAAATCTGAACTGTCTCCACCTAGTGTTGACGCCCAGGAGGGGATGGCCATATACTCCAGTGCCTGGGTATTATACCCTAAAGTTGCAAATCCTGGTGGGCATTGCAGTCCAAGTTACATTTTTGCTATATCATTTTTTAAAAAATAGCGGAGAACTTAATCTGATCATATGTAAGTCAATTACCTGCTCAAGGGTTTAGATCCCACCTATCAGAGGCCTTTAACCATATTGATGGCCAATCTCATTGATCAACCCAGAAAATATCACAAAACCAACCTGTCGCATATGTTCAAATCCCTACCTTCAAATCAAGTTGAATCTATTTACAGGTGTGGGAATTTGCATGATCTAGGATCAACAAGAACTCTACCATCAGCCATGTTGAAGTGAAAATAGATAACACCCACACCTCTGAGCAGCAGCGGCAATCAGTTTTGCTGATTGAGGAGTACATCAATATATTCTAAAAGAGCTCTGACAATTTTGGGAATGATAATGGGTGCAGCGTAGAGCTTTGACAGAAGATTGTGTTTTAATACCTTATTGACCCTACAGGAAATCCAAAATTGAATAAGCTCATATGACAAAGAAAATAAAGAAACTCTTAGACGCTGGATTACTAGAGTCCTCATAAAGTCCCTGGGCCTCAACCTTGCTGCTTATATAAAAGAAGGATGGAGTCTACTGAGTAGTAATGGACTACTGCTGGTTGAATGCCCTTGCACAGAAGAACAGCTAGCCACTGCCTTTAATTGATAATTCATTGTGACTCTTGGTGGGTTCCCAATTCTTCTCCACAATTTATATTACCAGTGGCTATAGGCAAATTGAACTTGCGCTAGAGGATGAGGAGAAATGTGCCCTTATATACAGTGAGGGGTTTTTTGAACCTATAAGAATGTTCCAAGAGTTATGCAACACCCCAGACTCGTTCCAAAAGGTGATAGATGGAATGTTAGGACACTTGAAATTTTCATTTGTGTTAGTTTACTTTGATGACGTGACCATGTTCTCCTACACTTTGACCAACACCTTGCTCATTTGAAGGAGGTATTTGAACACCTCCACTCTGTGTCACTGAATTTAAAACTAACAAATACCAGTTTTTCCAAACTGATATGTACTCTCTCAGTCATAAAATTACATGAGAAGGGATTTTGCCACTTTTTGGACAAGGTGGTTACAATTAAGAGGACTCCATCATCCAGTCAACGTGATAAGAAAGTTTACCTTAGGATGATCAGCAACTACCAACAATTTATTCCCCACTTTGCTAAGCTCACTGAACCCTTGATGTATCTGCTCCACAAGGAGGTTTTGTTCCAATGAGAAGAAACCCAGCAACAATCTTTTAACATCCTCTGGAAGGTGCTCACCACCAATCCAGTGTTGTTCCATCCCAATTTGATAAACTATTCATTTTTTTCGCTGACGCTAGTGATGTAGATGTTGGGGCTATTCTGGCACAACTTAATGCAAATCAAGTTGAACATCCTATAACATATTTTAGTAAAGCACTAACTCAGCCTGGGAGAAATTACATCATCATTAAAGAAATGTTTAACGGTTTTACTTGCTATTGAGCACTTCCACCCTTTTCTGTATAGAAACAATTTCAATTTGGTTACAGACCATGCCTCCTTATAGAGGCTGCAGAAGATAAAGAATCCTGATGGATTTTGGCATGTTAGGCGTCAAGATCCAGAGTTATGATTTTCCATTGTCCACCAGGGTGGAATGAAACAATAAAATGTTGATATGCTGTCACTATTAACCATATTAACACTCTATGCCCCTGTGGAGGATCAAATTTGTGACCTCATCGGAAAACCTATGTAGTGGAGTCAAGAAACTCCTGCAGTTCAGCATTGGTTAAAGAGATGACTGAGTGGACCTTAATTGAAGATGGGTTGTTATAAAAGCAGGCTGGCGCCTCTTGGTTGCCTTATGTCCGCCCGTCAGCTAGGATGGAGAACATCTTGGAGGGCCATTCAATGGTAGGCCACAGTGACATCAGAAAATTCAATAATTGTTGTTAGAGCACTGTTATTGTGAGGGGATGATTGAGACGATTCAAGATGTCATTGACTCCTGTCTAAACTGTGCTAGCCAAAAACTTTTAATACACTATATCAACATCAGGTCGTGGATCCTATTTCCCCATTTGCTACTGTCAGCATTGACAATGTTGGTTTTCTACCTACGGCAGTTTACAGCCACTGATATATCATACAGCAGTTGACCATTTCACCAAGTGGGTTAAGGCCATTTCTGTTATTTTGACTACTTTCAAAGTAACTGCCTCATTTTTAATTAAACATGTCTTCACCTGTCACAGTAGCCTAAAGGTACTACTATCTGACAATGGCACTAACTTCATCTCTCAAGTAATCATTAACCTCAATACCTTGATGGGCACTTATCCTTCTTTCATTGCTCTCTATCACCTGCTACCCTTTTAGCAGTGGAATATGCAAATGGAACTATTGTTGCCATCCTCCACAAAAATGGCTCAACACAACCTAGGCTGTCAGAAAATACCTCCCAGCAGCTCTACTAGAAACTATGTGGGTTACCATCATGCTATACAGATGTCATCATTTTGAGCTCTATATAATGAGAGCAAATCTTACCTTCTAGCGTCTAACCAATATTGGAGACCTCTACATTGGACACCACTGTGCTCACGATGTGAAAGCTGATAGATGAACTAATTTACCTACAACTTCTGGCTGCTAAATCAATGGGGACCATCAGTCAATGAGAGGCTGATTGAAGCAACGTCCTCAAGACAATTCTTCCTGAGTATCAGCTAGGGGATCTGGAATTAATCTATCACCACCGGCCAGAGGGTCAGGTGCATAAACTTGATACATTATGGTCAAACCATATATAGTAACATATCATTGAGGCCTTGAGTACTCCATCAACTCAATCAAGTCAGGCTCCATCATGAATCAAGTCCACGCTAGGTTTCTTTAAACTTATGTCACTCCTCAGCAAGATATTGAAGGGGGCATTGTTGGGATTAATGGGAGTCACAATAGATTCAATGAGAATTGAATGGAGGATACCTTGCAATTTGTTCCAGGATATAATATCGCAGCAGAACTTACCAAAATTGCCGCAAACTTTGAATAACAAATGATCTGACAAAAGCTTAAGCCTCTCCCAAATCTGCCATATAAAAACTAAAGATCTTGTCAGTTGAGGATTGTCTAAACTGGTCAAACCAATAAGGAACAATTGAGCCTCACCAAATCCTTTGAATTCTGCCATTTCACTATGGAAACCCCAATCAATGCAACCCCAAACATTAACTAAATCTTAAAAATAAACCTAACTCTAAACATGAAAGGATCTTTGCTTATATCTAAAGTTTTGCCTAGCTAATACTAGTGTTTAGTATGTTCTAAAAAATAGGTATTTGCCTTGGTTACAGCTAAGCTTCCAAGAGATTGTCCTATGAACTAAAAAGTCAACTAGGTGATTATGCTGATCTGTCAGCAACTAACAATTTCATAGCCTTTGAAGGTCCCAGCCTTTGAAAATTAAACAAAAAAGTCAACAAAAGGTTGAATTTTCTGTATTTTATCAAGTCATTAACTCTTGGGGTAAATAAGATCAATAAGCATACTAGATTAATGGACATAGTAATTTAGCAATCTCACAGATATACTGTAATGGTCTACAATTACTTTATCATTGTATGATTAGTTAAAAGGAAAGGTTCTATAGGAATATGAGAAATCTGTTTTCCACATTAGCTATCATAAAATGCTAAACGTTTTATTTGTGATAAACCAACCATAGGACAAATGGGTTGGTAACAAGTTTGTATAAAATGGCTAGAACAATTCAAGATTTAATACCAACTTCTCACTGAGAGTAAGCCATAAATTCTCTACCCCTGACATACCAGAGGGTGAGGGAGGTTGAGATGGCACACTATGAAAATGGTTAACATGTAGCACTCAATAAAAGATATTCATGGAGTGAGTATATCAGTTAAATGGGGTTCAAGGTTTGCAGTTAATGGGTTTAAATTGGAAATATCAGCCAACTGAATTATTTTAATAGAGTCAGCAGGCTTAGATATGGCTAAATGCTATGAGCTGGTATTTAAGGTGGAAAAGAGGTGCTTTAGCGAGTTTTGGTTTAATGAAATTAATTAAAGCCACCTTTGTGGCAGTATAGTATTATTGTTTGCAAGTAGATAACAGCCAATGAAATCTTCAGTGTCTTAAGCTATATATTCTTTTGAACTTTATTTTTATATCCCCAAGGAGCATCTATGCAGCCATGTGAATGACAATCCAGATGAGGTCATTATCAATAAATTCAGAGTCCTATACAGCAAGAGATATTAAGGGTGGATCTCAGATCATCATCCTTTTGTTTATAAAATAATGTTGTTGGAATTTATTTTTAGGAAAATTTAAATGATTAATCTATGAATTTGAGGCAAAAAATTACCAAAATTTAATCCATAGCCTTTTCTTAAAGATTGTAGTCTGGTATCAGTACAGGGGCCCAGAAGATGTTTTAGAAAGCATCTTAATTATGTTATTCAGCGATTATTTTCTGTGCCCACAAAGCTCAGAAGCTGTAGTGCTGTTGTAAACATATGGAGTTAGGCATATCTAAATATAATGCTTCCCTATAATCCACATTGTCATACTAATCTTTCACTTGATGTCTATTTTTGCCACTTTCAGGGTTTTACCAAGAATAACCCAATCTTCAAAAATTATGGGTGCACAGAACAGAAGTCGTGAGTTGTCTTTGGTATGGCTTGACTTAGTGGAATGGCTGGAGAGAGGCGATGGCATAGCACTTTTCTTCTTCAGGGTCTAGTCTATATGCAGTATCCTAAATTATGATACAAACTATCATAACTATAAAAAGAGTTAAAATTAGATACAAATTTTCTAAAGAAAAGATATGGCAATCTTTATTTGTTAAAGCTTTAATATGTTAGGGTGGCTAGATATACTGTGGCGGATGGGGCACTGAAGTCCTCCTCATTCAGGAACTTATCTTCTAATCCAGTACATAGGTTGAGCTGCAGCCATTTTCTTTGATTGGCTTCAAGATTGTAGCCCTTCTAATGCATAAGGGAATTTGGATGGCAGCCTTTGGATCAAGATGGAGTCTCATATTGTGATGATTCCTAATTCTCTTTCATTAATACTTGTCCATTTAAGGGCAAAGGATCATTTGGTGGCAAACCGTTTAATTATGAAAGTTTTCACCCTAGAGGAGGATGGTCAAAATAGTTTATCATCTGATCCTGAGATAATTTAGGCTATTATTTAGTATAATGCCAAAATTGCACCCTCAAGGTCCTGTTATAGGGGAGATAAGAGCACAGGAACCTACCATATATGTGGTTAACAACTGTGCCTTAAACAATATCTGTGATGGAGTATTTATTGCCAGCCTTATGCAGTAATGATAGGCCCTGACCAGGAAGTGTCAAACTTATTAAGACACCTACCTGGGCAATGGTGGTATAATAGCAAAAGGTTTTAATATTGAACAAAGGGAGAGCTGGATATTAGGTGTTAGATCACATAATCTCACTGGTTGTGGTTGAGACAATTTCTTAAGTAGTGAGTGCTTGTAGACTTATTATTTCATCAGCTAATGACTTCATAGAACATTCATCAGTATTGGGAGAGGTGGAGTCTAATAAAGCTTGGACGTTACTAGGCAGTCAGAGCTCCCTACTGTAGAGGACCTGAAATAGAGATTTTTTAATCACTCAGTGGTAGCTGTCTTATAGGACAATAAGTAAGATAGCAGGTAGTGATTCCATCACATAGGGTCTGTGGCAGTACAAGTGGAGAATAGAAACTAGAGTACCATTTGAATGCTCCAATACACTATTAGTAAAATGGTTATAAGGTACAGTGAAGTGCTGATTTTTATAAATATTGTGGTCAACTTTTGAACAACTTGGGAGGCAAATTTCAACCCATTGTATGAGAGATCTCTGGGACACTGTACATTTTTTCATTTACTGCATAGGTTTTAATGTTTTCGTTTTATATATAGATTGTTCAAAATATTTGATTAGGGTTACAATAGTATGAAGACTATTACCCTAGTTGAACCTTCAGAACCAAATTGAGTATTGTCTCAAACGCTAAACAGATATTAACGCTCTTCCTTCTATCCTTGATGGTTCTTTAATTATCCTTACAATAGATCTTAACATATTATCATTAGGTTCAGAAGTTCTAAGAGACTTGTATTCTTCCAAATAAACAAAGGAAACTCTATCCTTTTAACTCTTCCTCTTAGTCAGCAATATCTGGAAAAAAGAACTTTTTCCTCACAAAAGAACTTAACTTAGTATCAGTAGTTCAAAAGCTCAAAGGGAGCTTCTGCCTCCCTCTCTTAATGCAGGAGCTATGGAGGATTTGAAAAGCAATATCTAGACAAGGGATAATTATCCTTCAAAAGTAACACCAGGGTAAAAAACAAACGTATATTAATTTAGATAATTAATACTTTTTTAATTCTGCTTATTTTTAAACCAATGATATATAGTGGAATTCTGGCGCCCAACTTATCTGTTAAACCCCAATAAAGAAAGTTATTGACAATGGATTAGACCTCCACAAATTGTAACAACGATGAATTTCCTCATCCATCTTGTCAGATTTCGCCGCCAACTAGAATAAACCCCTTCTGGGTTAAATCAAGAAACATTTACCAATGCCTTTGCTCAACCACAGCGGATAATCCTATTAGGATAGCTTATGCTTAGGTAATGGGACCTTTTACCCATTAACAGCAAGTTAAATTACCTAAAAGGATAACTTGAAAGTTGCTTAGAAACATTGTCAACGCCAAAAAAATAATCAATAAACCTTTAATTAATCAGCGACATTATCTGATTAACACACAACATAATTAAATTATCAACAAATAAATTAATAACTGAACCATTTATAATACATATCAAAGGTAAACCCAGTGGATCATTAGTAATCTGGCAGAATTTGAATACTGACTGATTAGTTAATATCTCATTAAAAATTACAACAAACAATAGTTGTCATATCCTATGATAATTCTCACACCCATTATGGAAAATTAACCCCCAGAGAACAAAATGTATCCTTTATAATCAATAAATTTGGATTATGTGAGCATACTGAAATCCCAAAACATCCATTCACTTGTCCAGATATCCAGCAATGATAGATTCTCAGAGGAAGATGCAAATATTTCCAATACTGACTCTGCCAGAGTGGTTTAAATTTAATCTTGCAGAGCAAATCTTTCTTTTCCTTACTAAATAAATCTCTTCATGGCCTTTCTCCTTCATTCATTTCCTCTTCATCTCTTTCTCACTGCTTTCCCTTACAATGCAGTTCTACAGCCCCATGCCATACCAGGACTACTTCAGTTAATTTTTCTATTAATATGCTCTGGAAAGCCTGTATTCCTTTAGGTTGGGCTAATATGACTTCATGCCATTTAAGAATATTCTCAGTCAGCTTCACCTATTCCTTAGTTCCTAAACTCCCCCAGACTGGGCTCTCCATTTTAATCAGAGCAGAACTTCTGACTCTCTTTTCTCATGACTCTATCAAAGCAGATTCAGTTTCAATATGAGCTGATCCTGGAAATATTTATGGTCTTCTTTGACTCCATTATAATTCAACCCTCCTCTCTCGCATGACAACAGAAGGTGAGAACACCACCAGATACTTTCAATTGCAGCAACAAAATAAAATCAATATCTTAATATATATCTTTCTTATTATTTTCTATCTTTCATATATATATTGCTTTTTTCTTTTTTGCAATGGGACTTACCCTACTATTGTTAGGTCCACAAGTCCTTTTTTTGAAACTTATTAATAAATTCTGGTTCAATATCCCTTTCAGAGACTAACTCAGCAATTATGGTTTAGAGGTTCTCTCTTGAGACAAAACCATCATTTTTTGTTCAGAGGTCCCCTCTTAAGACTTATCCAGAGATTATGGTTCAGCGGTCTCATTGAAACACTGGATTTACCCCCCCTTAATAAATACTTCAAAGTAATTGGTATGACCATTCACTATGCAACCATCAATGATGTTTTATGTTTATAGACATCTCTCACCATCTTAGTGATAATCTCAAATGGTCCCATCCATTTGGACATTCTTTCACAACTTTTCTCTGAAACTGGCAGGTTCTAATCTTAATTCACTAATCAAAAGCTGGAACTAGATCCCTCTGATATCATAACATGTGACTCTATTGACAATCTCCAGTTCTAATAGAAATTATATTTTTTTTCTCTGTAAATTGATTCTCAGCCTTGTTCACTATGCCTACCTTTCAAGTTATTTTGCCTACAAATCTGAAAAGATCCCTTAATGTGTGAATTGATATGAAAATGTTAGCTTCATCCAACTTCAACTTTTTTTTAGTACTAGATGGTCCCAACCCATCCAACTTCAACTTGAGTTTGCTATTTCCATTTACAGGATTTATTGCCTTTTCTGTTAATGGACTAGCATAAGGTTGAGAAAAATCCTTTACAATTTTTAGATTGATTGTAATTTAAATTTTTGACTTAGTTCTCATAACAGCATCTATATTTGACATTGTATCTCATTACAGTGGAACCTCTATTAGGTCAACTACAATTGTAGATAAAGTATCTACTCTATCTGATCAGATATCTAGTGAAATGGTTTGCAATTAAGTGCTAGATTGTTTTGCTATTAGACTGATAAAACATTTTCCTGAATTTTGAGAATTTTACGCCTCTTAAGGCTTCACAAGATTCACTTTTCTTATTGGCTTTTCCCCAAATTTGGGTGGCAAAATTTACAGCTGCACCATATTTTCTAAAAAAAGGTTCTGTGATTTATCTGCCTAATGTATATATTGGGTTTCTTCCCCAGTATTACTCAATTCTGCTGATTTTTAAATTTCTCCATATCCTTATCTTTAGATTTTGCCATGGATTTTATTTTAAATGGCTAAAATTTCTTCATAAAATTGATTAGGCGAATTATATACAAAGCTTTATATTTTCATATATTCCACCATCTGTGATGTGTAAATCTGGATCAATAGTGCTGAAACCATGGAGCGGTGAAGATCTTTTTAGGAACAAAGCTCCATCTGCATTGCTATGCATGAATAAAAATATGAGTATACTTTCACTTCTTCCAGGATTTTTGTTGCCTGGTAAAATTGTCAGTGAAGGTGACTAGTGTCTTGTATTTATAAACTAAATTATCATTGACTCCTGTTTTTAGCTAGACATCCGCAAGGAATATCAAACTCATTAATAATTGCTTCATTGGCATCACTGTATGTTCGATTGTCCCCATTGAGGTGGGGCAATCAGACTTTCATAGTCAGTGTCTAAGCAGTTCATCACTGTTACTGCTTTTTGTCAGTAACCAAATCTGATGTCATCATTTTGAATAGGCAGAAAAATGCCAGCTCAATATCCTGATAAAACATAAGTAATTTTGACATATTTCAAAAACTTCTATTGCTACTGTGGCAGAGGATTTCTGCTCAGCAACCTGACTAATGATAGGTTTGTTTAAAGGAGTTATCTTTAATTTGCAGAAAAAGCTCCAGGAATATTTATTTGGTTTGTACTTTCAGAGGTGAACCTTAATGCAGCTCAATGTCAGATTCATTTGCCTCCATCTGGGAATGACCACATTTTGTGATATAAAGATTCTTGTAAGCATATTAGAATCTGTGCTACATCTTCATGATTACAGAAGTAGCATTCTATATCCGCTTCTCTCAGTCTTCAGAAACTGTAGCTCTTAAATTAATTTTTCTTCTTCCATTTCAATGGGGTTACCTTTGTATAAAGATCATTATTGACCTTTTCCTCTTGTTCTAAATATTCCTTGGCTTTTGTCACTCACTAATCCAGATTAACTAGATCAGTTTATGACACTGAGTTCAGCGCATTCTTTTTTAAAAAAGTTTCTAATTTTGTTACAGCTTCCATAGTCATTTTTGTAAAACATTGTGCTGATTACTTATTTTGTGATCTTTAGCCTTAAAACTCAACTATCCCCTGTAGTGAGTAAAAAAATTAACCTTTTTTATTTACTGCACAACTACTAATGTGTGCGTTGTATATAGATTGTTGATGATAGTTGTATGGGTTGACAATAAAATGAAGACTATTATTTTTTTAGTACTAGATGGTCCCAACCCAAGGGGGGATTCATCAATGTAAAATGAAGATTATCTTCATAGTTGAATCTTTACAACTAAATTGCGTATTTTATCTAACACTAGATTGGTGCTAACGTAATTCCATCTAGCCTAAAAGGTTCTTAAATTATCTTTTTAATATAAAAAAAATAATTCGAGGTGGGTCGACCTTGGGACAAATATACCACACCGAGAACGTTTTCTAGCCAGTACAGGTTTCGAACTCAAAACCTGCACTAGGGGTGGAAGCAGTTTTACCCGCTTGGCTAACCACCCTTTATCTTTTTAATATAACTTAACCTATTATCAATAGGTTCAGAGGTTCTAAAAGTCTTGTATTCTTCTAGAAACAAAACAAAATCATATCCCTTCAACTCTTCCTCTAGAGTTGAAAACTTCTGGATCAATTGGGACCATCTAGTACTAAAAAAACTTCTGGATCAAATAACTTTCTTGCTCACAATAGAAATTAATCTAGTAAAAGTAGGTTCAGCAGTTCTAAGGGAAAATTTGTCTATCTCTCTTAATGAAGGAGCCATGGAGACTTGAAGAGCAATATATAGACAACAGATAATTATCCTCTAACGTTAATCAAATATTAAAAATAAACAAATGGTAACTATTTAGATATCTATAAGACTTTTTTGGATCCTGCTTTATTTAGATAAAAACCCAAGGAATTATACAGGGAAATTCTGGCGCCCAACTGTTCCATTGGCGCCCCAACAAGAAACAGCCATTGCAATAAATTATCCCTCTGGAGTTGTCCAAAACAATAATTTCCTCATCTATCTAGTCAGGATTTTTCCAATGACTAGAACACAGCCACTTATGGGATGAATCAAATAATGTGTCCCTACGCCTTCACTAAACCACAGAGGATTACCCTTATTAGGCTGGCAACCTACTTAGGTAATGGGACCTTTTACCCATTAACAGAAGGCTAAGTTAAAAAAGGTTAACTCGCAAGTTTCTACCAAAAATGTAGTCAGCGTCTAACAACTAATCATTAAATCCTTTAGTCAAATAGTGACAAACTATGATTGACTCACACAAAACAACTAAATTATTAAAATAAGCTAATAATTGTACCAGTTTTAATACAATGTATGTGATCTTCCCTTACAAAACATCATCAATATGATGGAATCAAAAATGCTGATGGATTAGTTAATATCAAATTAGGAATTACAACCACATGTTGCAGAATATATTAAGGCTATATTTCAGGCTAATATTGACATTATTAATAACATCAAAGACATCAACCCATACCATGGTGATGCCCCAACGCCCTTACTCTCAGCTTTAATCCACCTTTATAACTGTAGTGAATCCTTTGACAATGCTGTACCTGAAGTTGAGCCGCCTGATCCTCTCTCCCCCTATGCCATGATGGGTTAGTGGTCCTACGCTCCCTGCCTGGCTGGGATTAAGTTTAATGTCATTTCGTTTTTTCAATTCATTTTATTTTTGTTTGCTCTTTAAGCATTTGTATTGTTTGTCCCACAGTCCGCTTTACTAGCATATTAAATCATTTAAACCATTAGGAATTACAACCACCATATAATTAATATATCCTATGATGACTTTCATATCCACCATGGTAATTCACGTCCAGCAGATAAAGCAAATTTTGTTATAATAATTATTCTGGGTTTATGTGGGCATACTTAAATCCCAACATGCACTCATGTTGGTTATAAATGGAGCAAAAAAAAAAGAAACAAGGCGGTGGCCTTAATGGTAGTGGCGAGAACTGAGATGGCCTCAAACCACTTGGCAAGATGGTCAATGGCTAATATGATGTAGCAGTGACCATGGAGGCCCATGAACTGGGGCCTTACGACATCCACACTAATGATGCTAAATGGTATAGAGGGGAAAACAACTTCATGTTTATAGTGAGAGTTTGGCTGATCCTGGGTTTTGTACGTCAAGCAGGCATATAAAACCTCCTAAATAGATTCAAGCATTCAATCCTAGTAACATTGTTCCCTTAACCCTTTGTAGGTTTTCTTAACTTTAACATGCTACAAATTAGAATGACATTCAAGGGTGATTTTATTTCTTGAGGATGATCATATGTTTGGCAGTTTTTTTTTCTGTCAACTTGGTTGTATAGCATATCATATTGATCTGAGTGTTTTGAGCCATCATTTTTAACGTCTTTATTGTTTCTGGGCTATCAATTTTCATCATTACAGCTGGCCAATAAAACACATAAGCGGACTTCCATGAGCAACATAACCATAAGGGTCAGAATCCTGGATTGTCCATCCACATTTGGTGAGGTGTTCCTGCCTGATGCACAGTAGTAAAGTCATAACTTTGAATCTGGAGAGCCTACCTGGCCAATCAACTATCAGGATCTTTTACCTGTTGAGGCCACCTTAAGGAAGCATGATCAGTGATGATGAAATGGTTCCTGTATATGTATGTTTGGAAGTGCTTGACTGCAAGTAATACAGAAAAACATTAATGCTCAGCAAAGCTGTAGTTCCATTAATCTCTCATAGAATCTTACTGAAATAGGCCACATGCTAATATACTTAGTGTTCATCTAGTTGGACCAGGATTGCCCCAAAGGCCATGTCAAGAAATGATATGAATGGGTAATAAGCCATATTTATGGAGGAACAGATCTTTCTAGTCAAGGTGAGCCTTAATATTTGGGTGGTAAATTATGTCAATGCAAAGAGAATCAATTGAGATGATAACTTTTCAGAGAATAGTGTGAATTCCGCCGGTGCCTCAATGATGAAGCGAAACCTCTAAAATTGGAGTGAATAGAAATTACCCAAGCAAAAGGGTCAAAGGCTGACCAAGGTACAGAGAATTAAGAGCTGAGCCATAGAATGAGAGAGGAGGTTTATTTGGAAGTAGAACGAAGGGGAAAGTTAGCAAAAGTAGTCTGCAGTTTTATATATATAATAAAGTGGTGTTTGTGGAATGACAGCTTCATATCTATATATAAGTATTTACCAAGGATTGGCAATCTTCATATCATTTGTTCGCTGCTCAATGGTGTTACACCAGTGCAACCAGCTTAGAGGATATAACCAAAACTGCAAAAAGTTAACAGTGGTGCTCACTACAGAGGCCACTGGGCAACTGTAGTATAATGGCAACTAGTGCATCATGACGAGCCCCCACTTTTTATATCAGAAATTATTAGGGTTTCATGACAAAAAATCCAGGGAGCCAAGGGAGACATCTAACTAGGAACTGGCGCTAAATATGTGACGAAATAAAGAGACGAGGAAACCATAATGGACTTGCAGTTAGCAGCTTGTACAGCGTTGATATCATACAACTAGGAAGATCCACTAACATAACCCCTCAACAACTGTGAGGTATCATGGAATGGCTCTTGCGGGATTACCGCCTCTATGAAGGAGATGTGGGTGAACTTACCCTGAATATTTTTTATAATCAACGTGACTAAGAAGCCCGTTATAAATTGTATATGCTTTACCTTGATGCTACCACAATGGAGTTGTCTTGTTAGCTCAGCTCCCATGGTGTTGAGGAATATCTGGTTGTGTACGTTCAGCCTTTGATCCACCAACTACTGCATGTGTTGGACCAACTTAACATTTTTATTGGCAATGTCATGCGTTTTTTCCAAGTGCAACAGAATGACACTTAATCTTACTGGAATTCCTCGACCACTCTTTATTGGAAATCCAGGGGCGCTAGTGCATGTAGAAAGTCATGTAATGGACGTCTGCCATCACTTGGATAAATTAGTTCCACACTTGGATCATATGCTGAAAAAGTAGTAAGAGAATTGTTAGACTGGCGTGGGCTTTTGCGTGAATGGGTACAAGATGTCATGATACTAGTAATAACACCAAGTGCTTTATGGTGGAGATATCTGAAAGGTTGGAAGGAATCAACACAGAAGTGGCTCAGATGAGGGACTGTGTTACCCTGTTAGAGTGGCAGATGACTGATCACTCCACAGAGGCAATTGAATTTAGCCAACTTTGAGCTGAGTGGAGTTATCAGCATGCGGTCAACCATTTTCATAGCTCTTTCTTAGCAACCTCAGAATACAGCCAATTTCTAGGTTGGATTAAATAGTTAGAGAACTCCATCCAGGTGGCTCAGGGCCATGCCATTACTATTCCATTCATTAAGAAGGTGGAGTACTCTGATATGCAAGTGCTCTTAGATACCTTTGATGATATAATGAGGAGTTGGTGCTGGAATGAGCCGCTCTAATCAATCAAGAGGATGACCCAAACTGATAAGTGCGTGAAACTGGATAGCAGAACATGAAAATGCAGGGCACGTTGGAGGATGTCCTCATATGGCCTCAGGAAATGGAGCGTAACCTGGAGACAAAGAGATAATTCTGTCTCAAATTACAGAAAGAAGGTGAGGAGCTGAGACAAGGGGTGAGTGAAGGCTGATGTCAATGATACTCAGTAAAAGTGGAGCAGATAATAGACAAAATTTTTGCTGAACAGACTGGCGATGGAGGTAAGGGCTCAGACAGTGGTAATTCTGGAAAGGAATATTATGGTTTAGCCAGCTACTACCTCCAGTTGGTTGTGGCAGTCCCTCCCTGCGATCCAACCTCTTCCTGGTCAACTATGGTGAATTCACATCTGACCTTGTGTCCCTATTCTTTCCCACAAGGGGATGTGTAAGTCCCGGGGAATGTCCCCTGGCTGTTGATTGGGCCATCTTTCCATTCCCGAGTAAAAAGACACCAAAAAGGATGGCGATACCCCTCATTACTCAGGGCGATCTCACTCACATAGTAGATGAGCGATGGGTAACAGCTGTCATGGTTGGATGACCTAATAGTGGGAACTGATGCTAAAGATAAAGCTGGGCAACAAGAGGCCCAGAAGGTGAAACTTCAGGCTCTTCCTGTCCTGAAATACACCTTAGATCAACGCTGGGTGCAAGCCAAGCATGCCCAGGTTGATACTAATGGGGTGCAAAACGCCCAGCCTCTTATCTCAGCCCAGGCACTGAAACGAACAATTTACATTACAAACAAAGATGATTCAATTCAGTTAATTGGAAAGCAAGGGTTCAAATCCTTTTCAAGTTATAAAATTAAAAGTTCAGGTAAAATACAGCTTCAATCAATCACTTGAGTGAAGGCACTTTTGGTGTATTTTACAAAAATGGATGGAAGCATCTGTTTATTGGAACGTCAAGGCTTGGGCGCACTTCCGCAGAACCTTAAATTCCCTGACCCACTTTAAATATGTTTTTTGTGACCAACATTCCTCAATGGTCAACTTTCTTAAATAAAATTACCCATTATTTTACGTTTTACTCAGGTTCCTTGGGCGAACTTGGTGGCAGATCTCTTTGGGGAGGTCTCCAACTATGTGGGCCACTACCTTTTATCGCAATTTACCAAAATCCCAGGTGCTCCCTTGGGCCGCCCAGGTCCCCTCCAGATCGAAGCACCCAAGCCCCCTGACGCCAAGTTACACTTGATTATGGACACCCCTCTGGGGTCCACTCAAGCTGTTATGTTCCTCACTTACCTGGTCCTATATGTTGCGCTCTACACCCTTGCCTGGGGTACCTTTTGCACAGGCACTGTTTGAGGTGTCTTCTTTCCCTTTCTCCTAATGGATAGTTCCCTAGAAATGTGGGTTTGCATCCCACATCACCTTGCTGGGGATGAGAGAGTTACAGACACTCTCTTGACATTAGTCGACCAACCTTTTCATTATATGTGCATAAGAATTATCCATGTGGGACTTTCATTATTAGTAAATTGGGTGCGCTGGCCATTTGTCACTGCCACGATGGTGCTCACCACAGTTTTCTTGTTTGGTTTTGTATTAGTGCGTCTTGGCGTTATTCTTGCAACTACCAATTGGGAAGTGCCCACCCTTCCTGCTCATACCTGGTGGTCTCAGACTTTTTGCAATCATAATGTTGTGATTCCTTGCCTTTCTCCCAGATTTAATCAGAAATTCAACAGGCCTTAGCTTCCCTTGAGCCAAAACTCTCGTTAGGGAAAAATAATTCGTCTAGTTCACATCCACTTTTGCGAGGAGTGGATCTGTTGTCCTGGTTGTCTCCTGAGGCGGGTGACTGGGTTTTTGTGGTATTCTTCACACAGCCGCTCTTGAGGCAAACAATGGAGGGTTTGGAAAAGGTTTTGGAGCAGAATCGACCTGATAAAGCATCCCTCCATTCCTTCTTCAAGTTCTTTTCTCTGCATCAAGCGGGTTGGCCGATGAAAGCATACTTGAGTGAATTTTGTGAAAAAAACCCAGGCTTTGCCATTAACTGACAAGGTTAAAACATCATTTCTCCATTCAACCTTGGACATATCGATGTGAAACTCACCAATTTGGCAGTCACCTCCTTCCAATTTTGATCATCTTGTCAAAACCCTTTGGGGTAGTTTCCCCGCCCCAACCCAGAAGGGGCCAGGTAATTTGGCCATCATCAGATCAAATCATATAAATACGGAAGCTGAAAAGTCACGCGCGCCTTTTAAAAATGAGGAAATCTTATCCTTCTAATCCTTTGACTTCTTCTAAATTCAGAACTGTACAGGGTCTAGCCCCAAGAATAAAGTAAAGGTTTCATACAATTCCTCTGCGATGATGTCACCTCTGCTCATCCCTATAAATATCACATCCTCAACTAGTGATATTTCCTTGAATCGTGAGATGCTTCCCACTGATTTTCTCCCCATATCGGCAGAAATTGGGAACATTGGAGGGTCCAATCCCAAATTTAAAAAAGAAAAGGATTCCGTTATCATTTTTTCTCCCCAACATGTTTCTGAGGTGCATGCTGAGGCATTGGCTCTGGGATTAGGGATGATGGCACTGGATAGCAATGCACACTGAACCCTCAGAATAAGCGTGGGTTCATTAGAGCCAGAAAACGCGTTTTATAACGAGAGCAATTTATCCCAGAATGAGCCGTTTATATGTTCATATGGTCTGGACGAGGACCCTATTTCAGTATATCAGATTACTTCTGAGAACCCTCGTTTGACCCCTACCATGATTAGGGGTTCTCAGGAAGTTGAAAAGGAACTTCGTCATAAATATAAAGATGTATATGCACCTGCAAAGGGTGTAGTGGTATATGTGGCCTCAGTAGTAAGAGTGGCCCACTATCCCTCCCCTTCTATGATTCCAAAACATACCCTGATGGCTTGTTCAAGCTGGAGGAAAAATTTTCTGGTGAGTTGATGGCGTTTTCTGCGTTGAATAAATTCCATTCTGGATACTTCTTGTTGACTGCTACCCTTACATCCTCTTATGGAAAGTTCAGCACAACTATTTTGGTGGATACTGGTGCCTCAAATAATTTTATTGACCAAAACCTTGCTGACTACCTTGAGTTGAGTTACTAACCAGGTGGTATGGTTTGAGGTGGGGCTTCTCAAGGTATCCCCACACTGAACATCATGGAGTCAGTCGATTTCCAGGTAGGTTCTTATCTATTGTCTGACCAGTTTCAAGCTATCAGAAACTTCTTGTTTCCCATTATTTTGGGTGTTGAGTGGTGGCAGAAGTTTGACATCAGAACGAATTTGAAAGAAAACACTTTATCCTTGTCTTTGACAAATGGTCACCAGTTGATTGTTCCTTTGTCTGAGGATAACACCCAAGGCAAATCACCCCATTGGTCCAATGTTCCCAGTCCATACCTTGCCCCTTTGCTGAAGCCCACTGTGGGACTTCCCTACCTTTCTGATTGGAGGAGTTGGCATCTTCTTTTGATGCAGCTTCAGCTAGTACGCTACCAGAACATTCCAAATTTGATTGTGAATTTAAACTCACTGTGGATCTGGTGCATATTTCTTCCCCCATATACCCATTGACTGTCCAGGAGGAAGAGGTTTTAGATGTATGGGTGAAGGAGAAGTTGGCCAAAGGTGCCATCTTTCAGCGTACCTTCACTGTTTGCTCCCCACTTCTCTTTGTAAAGAAGGCTGATGTAACTTTACGTTCATGTGTTGATTATTAAAATTTAAACAATGTGACTGTACCCGACCACCATCCCATCCCTTTAGATTCCCATATTGCACGCTATGTGGAAAAGGCAAAAGTTTTCTCCAAGTTGGACTGCCTCAATGCATTAAATCAAATCTGGATAAAGAAGGGCCAGGAGTGGTTAACCGCATTCCATACCAGAAAAGGGATTTTCCAGTTCTGGGTTATGCCTTTTGGGCTTAAGAATGCCCCTGCCATATTTCAACGCCGCGTTGATGCGGCGTTGGGGGACTTGTTGGGGATATGTGCGGTTGCCTACATGGATGACATCCTGGTGTTTTCCCCCGATCAGGAGTCACATGCAGTACACCTTTGACAAGTAGTTAAGATTGAGGGCCGCTTGCCTTACCCTCAAGATTAGTAAATGCGAATTCTTCAAGTCCCAAGTTACTTTTCTGGGCAACGTCGTTTTTGACCAAGGCCATATGATACACAGTGCATTCAAAAAGTTCTGGGACTAACGTTTTAGAGACACAACTTTACAAATAAATAAACTTTCTTTTATCATAATTTAACATACAACCTTTCCCTCTCTATACATATTTATATTGCTAAAACAATTGTTAAAAGGTATGCACATAGTTCCTATTTTGTATAACCATGTTTAAACCAGCTGTCACATTCTTCTGAATTGTTTCTACTTTATCAAAAGGATGAACCTTCAGTGCCACCTTCAGATTATAATTATCCACCCTATTCATCAGATTTGGCTCTGTCTGACTTATTTCTGTTCTCTAATCTGAGGTGGCACTGAAGGTTCATCCTTTTGATAAAGTAGAAACAATTCAGAAGAATGTGACAGCTGGTTTAAACATGGTTATACAAAATAGAAACTATGTGCATACCTTTTAACAATTGTTTTAGCAATATAAATATGTATAGAGAGGGAAAGGTTGTATGTTAAATTATGATAAAAGAAAATTTATTTATTTGTAAAGTTGTGTCTTTAAAACGCTAGTCCCAGAACTTTTTGAATGCACTTTGTAACTCCAGGCAAGGAGAAGGCTATTCGTGAGTGGCCTACCCCACCTCAGTCAAGGAATTGAGGAGCTTTTTGGGGATGTGTACGTTCCTCAAGAAGTTCACACCCAATTTCTCCGAGGTGGCAGCTCCCTTATATAAGGCCAGCGGTGCCAAAGTGCTTCAGTGGTCCCCCATTTTGGAGGATGCTTTCCAAGCGGTGAAGTGCACCTTGTTATCCACATCCATCCTTAGCCATGTTGACCCTGCAAAGGAGTTCATTGTGTCCTCAGATGCTTCCAACTTTGCCATTGCAACTGCCCTGTTACAGGTGGGTGAAGATGGGTCTGAGCATCCAGTGGGACATTTTTCTAGGAAAATGTCTCTGCATGAGTTAAACTACGCCGTATATGACAAGGAGTTTTTAGCAGTGGTGGAGGCGCTGATTTATTGGCGTCACCACTTACATGGCTCCTCCCAACTATTCTGGGTATGCACAGACCACCGAGCCTTGTTGTACTACCATGCTCCACATGTTCTAACACCACGACAGACCCGTTGGCATGAGACCCTTGCCCTATTTACATTTTCCTATGAGTTCACCAAGGGCAAGGAATATGGTTTGGCGGATGCTTTGAGCCACAACCCTGCTTTGGCTCCCAATCCAAAGGAGGTAGAGATTCACAACACCCAGTTGATGATTCCACCGAGTATGATTCTGTCTCAACTTCCTAAGTCCAGGGTACATACGCCAGCGCTCATGCCTCTGGAAAATGCAGCAGAATATAGTATGTTTAGAAAGGTAGTTCTTTCTCAGCTGTTATCAGCCGAATATGCTGTTGTTCTCGCTAAGAGCGCTTTGAATTGGGATACTTATCCAGGGCTTATCACGTAAAGGATAAGATGTTGTGGTTTCAGGTGCGCCTATGGGTTCTTGCTGGCCCACTACGCCTGGAGATCATCCAGGCCCATCATGACGGAATCACCGTTGGTCATCCTGGGAAAGCAAAGGCCTTGGAGTTAATATGATGCACTTAAAATTGAGAAGGGCTTGCATGCTCAGGTAGGATGTTATTGTAAAAAGTGCCTGATCTGCAATTAAATGGAAACCCAATCGTCAACCATTAGTGGGCTTGTTGGTACCAGTACAAAAGGCGGAAGGGCCTTGGACCTCCCTATTGGTGGATTTCATTGTGGAATTACCCATTTCTGATGTTTATGATGCCATCATGATAGTGGTGGACCGCTTTACAAAGTTTTCCCATTTTATTCCTTGCAAAACTACAATAACCGCTGCTGAAATGGCCAGGCTCTTCGTCGCCCATGTATTTGCGCTTCATGGGGTTCCTCAAGAAATCATTAGTGACCGGGGACCCCAGTTCACCTCCATCTTTTGGGAAGAGTTGTGTAAAACTCATCAGATTCGCCCCTGCCGTTCAACTGCCTATCACCCCCAATCAGATGGGCAGACTGAGCGAGTGAACCAGTGCTTAGAACAATTTATGCGTTGTTACACCACCGCAGACCATTCAGATTGGGTTCCTCACCTTCTCATGGCCAAGTTTAGCTACAACAACACTTTGAATTCATCAATCACTTGTTCACCCTTTTTTGCTAACCATGGCTTTAACCCTACTTTAACATGGGCCCAGCTGTGGTTCCAAAGTGGAAGCGGTGCTGGACTTTGCTAATACTCTTAAGAAGGTCCATCAGGGGTGTCCACAAGTTTGGAGGCAGCTATGCTGGTTTATAAGGAGAATGCCGATGGAAAGCACTGAGTGGGTCCAGCATACAAGGAAGGGGATTTTGTGATGCTTGATGCTCGCAACATCCCTATCAAGCAGCCATGCAAAAAGCTGGGTCCAAAGAGGATTGGTCCTTATCGTGTAGTTAGAAAGGTGGTTCATGCCTCATACCAGTTGGATCTTCCCTCCGCGTTTTGGATCTTCTCCATCTTTCATGAAAGCAAATTGCCATTGTTTGAGGGCCCTCCACCTGTGACTCCCAAGGCTTATCTTGTGGATGGGGCACCAGAATGGGAAGTGGAGGAAAAAGTAGCCTCCCGCCGGGTTAAGCGACGCCTTGAGTACCTGGTATCCTGGAAAGGGTTTGACGCAGCAGAGAACAGTTGGGTGCCAGCACAGGATTGTGTACATGCCCAAGACCTGATTGAATCATTTCATAATCGTTTCCCTGAGGCTTCAGGATCTCAGCCTAAGCCAGACGTTGCTGCTATGAAGTTGCCACCAGCACATAAGAACTTCTCCTTAGCAAACGCCCCTGAGGGGGGTGGAGCCCAAGAAGGAGGAGATGGTAATGTCATGGTTGGATGACTTAATAGTGGGAACTGATGCTAAAGATAAAGCTGGGTGACAGGAGGCCCAGAAGGTGAAACTTCAGGCTCTTCATGACCTGAAACACACCTTAGATCAACGCTGAATGCAAGCCAAGCATGCTCAGGTTGATACTAATGGGGTGCAAAACGCTTAGCCTCTTATCTCAGCCCAGGCTCTGAAACGAACAATTTACATTACAAACAAAGATGGCTCAATTTAGTTAATTGGAGAGCAAGGGTTCGAATCCTGTTCAAGTTATGAAATTTTAAGTTTGGGTAAAATATGGCTTCAAACAATTACTCGAGTGAAGGCACCTTCAGTGTATTTTATAAAAATGGATGGAAGCATCTGTTTATTGGAACGTCAAGGCTTGGGTGCACTTCCGCAGAACCTTAATTTCCCTGACCCACTTTAAATACATTTTTTGTGACCAACATTCCTCATTGGTCAACTTTCTTAAAATAAAATTACACGTTATTTTATGTTTTACTCATGGTTTCTTGGGCGAACTTGGTGGCAGACCTCTTTGGGGAGGTCTCCAACTATGTGGGCCACTACCTTTTATCGCAATTTACTAAAATCCCAGGTTCTCTTGGGCCGCCCAGGTCCCCTCCAGATCGAAGCACCCAAGCCCCCTGACGCCAAGTTGCACTTGATTATGGACACCCCTCTGGGGTCCACTCAAGCTGTTATGTTCCTCACTTACCTGGCCCTATATGTTGCGCTCTACACCCTTGCCTGGGGTACCTTTTGCACAGGCACTGTTTGAGGTGTCTTCTTTCCCTTTCTCCTAACGGCTAGTTCCCTAGCAATGTGGGTTTGCATCCCACATCACCTTGCTGGGAACGAGAGAGTTACAGACACTCTCTTGACAACAGCTCTTCCACTTCAGATCCCACCCCCAGTACCCACACTCACCTTGGCAGAATTGTTATGGGGAATTAGCAAAATCTGCTCTGAAATTGTCAAATTGATATTGGATGGATCTAATTCAGTGGCAATCTGGCCAATGCCAAAATCTCAAATGGCTGGAAAGGCATGAAGACTGAGGTATCAGTCAGAACGCCCAACGGTTCCAATTTGAGCAATATGCCGATCAAACAAAGCACCACCTACCAAAGTCATCGAGGATCTCCTTAATGATCAGGCTATAGCATTGGGTGCCGCCAACAAAGGTTTGAAGCCCCTGGTAGGTAATTCGGGCATTGCAGCCAATGGGATGCCATTGACCAAATGATTGGTCCAGCAACCAAGCGCGGCCAGGTTGGGCATCCCAAACCCGTTCCCAACCAAATGGACCCATCCCTATGAGGGTGGCCTTGGGGGATTCCCATCGCTCGTTGGGCCAAACGCCATCATGCCAACCCTTAGAAACATAGCCAAGCCCTGGTTTGGACGTTTGAGGTCAAACTGACAGCAACTCAGCCCACCGCCAAATTTTGTGAGTTGGTTCTCAAGGAACAAACGCGCCCATTCCTGAACAATTTGCCAGTTAGGTCGAAATTGTGAGACCTGATCATGGCTTGTCACTACCCCAATTGACCACTATTTAACCAGCTGCATAGCACTGTGAAATCTGTTGGTCAATTTCCTTACTTTTCCTTCAAATAAAATTTTTCAAAAACCCAAACAATTTTTTATTATTTCTTCTGATCGCATCCCTGATGGCGTTTCCCTGGTGGCCTGTCAGTCCAAATACCGGATGGGCTCTACCAGTACTCTTGGTCACTATGGCCCCCTCCATCACTGATTGGGTTAAGCGAGTCTGTTATTTTTGGCTCTATAACCCTATTATCACTAACTTCTGGCAGCAATACACGGGGATCTTGTGGCCATATATCCACCAATTGCAAGAGAGAATCTGTCTCCTTGCCACCCCAGTTGAAATGACCCCATATGCTGAGGATCTCATTGAGACTATCTCAGTGATTCCACCCCCTGCAGCAAGACCTCCTGGGTCAGGAGTGGATTCAGTGTGGTTTGTCGTCAGGATCATTCTCACCTTCGTGCTGCACCAACAAATCGTCATTTCCCAATGCCCAGTTCCATATCAAGTCATCTGGTTGGCAATGCCTCTGGCATTCTGGCTTGCTTTTTGGATGCTTACACATCCTGACTGGCAGGCCGGTCTAAACTTCTTCTGCCATTTCCATGACATAATTAACCATTACATCCAGCCACTTCTACCTTGTTCTTCGATCTGGGCGCCACAGTGGTTACTCTTTACCAAATGAATATGCAATCAGTAGTTTGCTGTTTGTTGTTTGTTTGGTCACTTTCCAACTTTGGGAGAAGTATCCACTCTACCTTGGGAAATCTTCTTCAAGCCACTCAAGCTGCACAGATTATGTTTCCTCCTCCTTCCTCTAGCCCGGAGGGAAAATCAAGTGTCCCCTCCCTGGAGATCACCAATTAAGTTCTTGACGCGCTCGCCAAAGTACAAATGCATACAGAAATTGCATTCAATAACGCTTCTACATTATCTCATGCCCAACAAGGGCTCGCATTGTTAGACGCTGTGGATGGGGATGCCTGCCGTTGGGTGAGAGGTCTTTTGCGTTCTTCCTCACAAGCAGGAGACTCCACCCTTCTGATAGTTGTTGTGTCAGCCTCCTTGAAACCCCCTGTGTCCCAATCAGACCACTTATTCCGACTGATCTATGCCATGACTGAAACTCCTAGCTTGGTTTCTTTGATTTCTACCTTTTGTGAACTGTTTCCGCGTCAGGTCTATCTATTGATATTCTCCAGAAAGACTTTAGATTGGGCTTAGATTCAGGTTCCGCTCATCACGAGGTCTGGTCTACCATCCAAGGATCAGTAGATCAAATATTTGCCTCAGCAACCACCATCAACGCCTTACCCCGTCATGTTACCTGTTATCAGAAGGCGAATTTCTTGATTGGATTACCCAAAGTATATGCAGATAACACGCCTATCTCAAAATTAGTGGTAGACTTGGGTACCAATCTTGTCGTAACCCCTGAGTCTGAGTTGGTGGGTACAAAGTCAACTATTAATGATTCTGCCCAAGCCTAGACGGAGGAAGTCGCTTCCCCCACCCTTGTACTTCCAATCTTCGCTCCAGTAAAGGACCCTGACCTTACCCCTGATATGCCAGTTATTTCTTCAGTCACAAATGAGTCGGTCAATTATTCCAATAAACAAGACTTCACTTATTTCCTTGTGCCTATGAAGATCAGTATCAGTCCGCATCATGTCTCCTTCAAAGCTCTGGTGGATACCAGAGCTGCGGGAAACTTAATGAGTGTTGAGTTGGCACAACAATTAAAACTGGAAATGGATGCGGGCTCCACAGTGATGGTAGCCTCATCTGCTTATCAGTCCTCGTATGTCATTCGCCAACTGGTGCCCTTTTCAATCCACCAGTTCACCTTTTGCGATCATTTTTGGCTATGCTGAACCTGATGTTTCCAGTAATCTTAGGTGTGGGGTGGTGGCGCCAACAACATGTGAATGTTCATTTAGAGTCTAATACGTTGTCATTTACCAATGATTTGGAGGGATAATTCCCTCTGATCAACACCCTCAAGAAGATACAAGGAACCAGCTCTATCACTACCTTGGTTACTTCTACGGGCATTCCAGCCAATTTCCCCAAAAGCTTAATGCAATATCGGAGAATCTTCAATCTGGAAAAGGCGGATTGCCTGCCTAATCACACTAGGTATGATTGTGGGTTTTGCACAACCGTGGAGTTGGTGAAAATCAACTGTCAGTTGTATCCCCATACAGCGGAGGAAGAAGTTGCACTCAATACCTGGTTGAGTGACATGTTGGAAAAAGGTTGGTTGTCTAAGGAGACCTCACCTTTCACCTCCCCCATCATCTTCGCCAAAAAATCGGATGGTTCTCTCCATCCCTGCATGGATTATGGTCATTTGTTTATAATAACCACTTCTGATCCCTACCCATTGCAGTTGGAGCAGACAATCATCCAGGCAATCGCCAAATTCGTGTGTTCTCAAAGCTGGATTTGGTGAACGCCTTCAACCAAATTCGGGTAATGGAAGGGCAGGAATGGCTAACTGTAATCCAAATGAAGTGAGGCATTTTTCAATTTCAGGTTATGCCCTTTGGGTTGAAGAATGCCCCCACTACATTTCAACAGATGATTGACAATGTACTGGGTGACCTCCGGTTTACTTGTGCAATTGCAAACATTGATGATATCCTGGTTCACTCCCCTACTCCTGAGCAACATGCTACTGACTTGGAAGCGGTGGTGGTCGCCTTGCATAAGGCAGGTTTGTTCCCCAAACCTTCCAAGTGTGAGTTTTATAAGGAGGAGGTTACTTTCCTCGGGAACCTGGTTCTCAAAGATGGCTATAAAATCCATCCCAACAAGTTAGATGTGATCTGAGAATGGCCAACTCTAACCGCGCAGAAACAAATTTGGAGTTTCTTGGGAACCATCATTTTCCTAAAAAAAAATTTCCTCAGCACTTTCCCAGTTAGCCACACCGCTCCACCCCCTTACTGGGAAAAATGTACCATTTTGTTGGACATCCAAATGCCAGCAGGCGTTTGAATCAATCAAAGAGGTGTTTGTGTCTCCACCCATTTTGAAACACGCTGATCCCACCAAACTGTATATCGTGGCATGTGAAACCTCATTGTTAGCAGTGGGAACGGTGTTACTTCAGGAGCAAGATAGTCTTGAACATCTGGTCACTTATTTCTCCCAAAAGTTTACAGCCACGGAGCATTCTTGGGAAATTTACAATAAGGAATTGGCTGCTGTTGCATGGGTATTAACCCATTGGCGGTATCTGTTGCAGGGTGCCCGCAATGAATTAATAGTCCGCACGGATCACCAGGCCCTTTTGTATTTTTGCAAACCCCAAAAATTGGCACATCAGCAGGCCCAAACCTATTGGGACCTGGTCTGATTTAATTTTAAATAAAAATTTTTAAAAGGTGCGCTCAATGTACTTCCCAATTTACTAAGCTACAGTCCCGCCCACTGTCCCTCGGAACCAGAGGAGGTGGATCTCATTACTGTGATTCCTGCTGCTCAGATACTGTCAATTTTTCCCCCATCATTTCCTCTGTCGCTTTGGCTCCTGACGCCCCACTAGTAGCTCAGGTTTTAGCCGGTCAAATGGCCTGTCCTGAGGGCGTGGAGTTGGTTAAGCAGTTGGCTCAATTGAGTCACAAACACTCCCTATACTCCTTAGATGAGGGACTCATTTACTTCTGCTCTCACATCTGGGTTCCCCCTCCTTCCGCTCGGAGGTATTTTGTGCACATCATGATCCCCCCACAGTTGTACATCCTGGTAACAAGAAATTCATCAATTTGATCAAGCGCACCTTAAATTGGGCGGGACTGACAAAGAGGTCCCAGCTTAGATCGCCAATTGTGTTACTTGCACTAGGGCCAGGTCAGATCGCTCCAGGAAAAACAGCCTCCTGCACCCCTTACAGCAGGCGGAGGGTCCATGGACCTCGGTGTCCGTGGACTTTATTGTTGAACTCCTGTTCTAACAGGTTCACAGTGGTGATGATAGTGGTGGA
This sequence comes from Massospora cicadina, assembly GCA_022478985.1. NCBI lineage: Eukaryota > Fungi > Entomophthoromycota > Entomophthoromycetes > Entomophthorales > Entomophthoraceae > Massospora > Massospora cicadina. The sequence continues at coordinate 84,298 of JAKSZP010013204.1, forward strand.
TCGTTTCACAAAATTTTCCCTTTTTATCCCTTGTACTTCTGCAATTACATTGGAAAAAACTGCCCATCTTTTCAATCGCCATGTGTTTTCAATGTTCAGTCTTCCCCAGGAGGTCATCAGTGACTGGGGCTCACAGTTTACTGCGCGGTTTTGGAGTGAACTCCTATTGATCCTGAAAATATCCCCCTGCAGATCCACGGCGTATCACCCTAAGTCTGACAGACAGACCAAGTGGGTCAATCAAGTCCTTGAACGGTACCTTCGTTGTTATGCTGCAGCAGCGCAGGATACTTGGGCCAGTGACTTGCCCCTCGCTCAATTTGCTTGCAATAACGGGACCCATGCATCTATGGGGTTTTACCCTTACAAAGCAACGTTGGGTTATAATCCTTCATTTTCAGTTGGGCCATACTTGCAGCCTGAGGTTCAAGCTGCCATGGACCACACTGCCCATATTTGATTGACTCAAGCTTTAGTGCAGGAGCACCTTACCAAAGCCATCGACAACTACAAGCAGTTCACAGATTGAGGCATCTTCCAGGTCAAAATTTTATGGTGGGTTCCTACCTTATGCTTGATACCCGTCATTTAAAAATTCAAACCCATTCCCATAAATTCACCAGTAAATGCTTGGGCCCCCATTTAGTGGAGGAGGTATTGGGTAACAGGGCGTTCCGACTAAAGCTTCCTGTGAATTGGAAGCAGCTTTCTGTTTTCCATGTTTCCCAGCTGTCACCCTTCAAGGATGCAATTCTCATGGAACTGGAACCTATTATTGTCAATAATGAGGAAGAAGCCGAGGTAGAGGCTATCCTGGCATCCCAGAAGTCGCGACATTCCATCCAATATCTAGTGGCCTGGAAAGGGTATCCAGCCTATGAAAATAGTTGGGTCAAGGCGCGTGATTGCGCAAATTGAATGGACCTAGTCGAAGCATTCCATATATCCCACCCCAAGGCCCCCCGCCCCCCAGAAAGTCATGATGATTATGGCTATCAAGTTACCCAAGGCACACAAGAATGTGGCTCTGGTGCAGTTTTCCGGTGGGGATGCCCTTCCTTTGAGAAAAGGAAAGGGTAATGTAAGTCCTGGGGAACATCCCCTGGCTGTTGATCGGGCCATATTTCCGTTCCTGAGTAAAAAGACACTGAAAAGGATGGTGGTACCCCTCATTACTCAGGGCGATCTCACTCACATAGTAGACGAGCAATGGGTAACAGCTCTTCCATTTTTGGATCCCACCCCCAGTACCCACACTCACCTCAGCAGAACTGTTACAGGGAATTAGCAAAATCTGCGCTGAAATTGTTGAATTGATATTGGCCAGATCTAATTTGAGTGGCAATCTGGCCAATGCTCAAATCTCAAATGGCCAGAAAGGCATGAATACTGAGGTATCAGTCAGAATGCCCAACAGTTCCAATTTGATCAATATGCCGATTGAACAAAGCACCCTCCTACCCAAGTCATCGAGGATTATCCTTGACAATCAGGCTATAGCATCAGGCGCCACTGACAAAGGTTTGAAGCCCTTGGTAGGTATATTTGGGCATTGCAGCCAATGTGATGTCATTAACCAAATTTTTGGCCCAGCAACTGAGTGCAGGCGGGTTGGGCGTCCTGAACCTGTTCCCAACCAAATGGACCCGCCCCTATGAGGGGTGGCCTTGGGGATTCCCATTGCTCATCAGGCCAAATGCTGTCACACCAACCGTTGGAAATGTAGCCAAGCCCCAGTTCGGATGTTTGAGGTTGAACTGACAGCAACTTGGCCCACCGCCGAATTTTGCAATTTCAGTTCTCAAGGAACAAACCCACCCACTCCCAAACAATTCTCTGGTTAGGTTGAAATTGTGGGACCCAATCCCAGCTTGTCACTACCCAAATTGACCACTATTTAACCAGCTGCATAGCACTGAGAAAATTGTTGGTCAATTTTCTTCCTTTTCCTTCAGATAAAATCTTGCCAAAAACTCAAACAATTTTTTATTATTTCTTCTGACTGCATCCCTGATGGAATTTCCCTGGTGGCCTGTTGGTCTGAATACCGGATGGGCTCTACCAGTACTCTTGGTCACTATGGCCCCCTATGTCATCGATTGGGTTCAGCAAGTCTGATATTTTTGGCTCTATAGCCCCATTATCACTAACTTTTGGCAGCAATACACGGGGATCTTGTGGCCATATATTCACCAATTGCAAGAGAGAATCTGTCTCCTTGCCACCCAGTTGAATTGGCTCCATATGCCGAGAATCTCATCAAGACTATCTCAGTGATTCCACCCCCTGCAGCAAGACCTCCTGGGTCAGGAGTGGATTCAGTGTGGTTTGTCGTCAGGATCATTCTCACCTTCGTGCTGCACCAACAAATCGTCATTTCCCAATGCCCAGTTCCATATCAAATCATCTGGTTGGCAATGCCTCTGGCATTCTGGCTTGCTTTTTGGATGCTTACACATCCTGACTGGCAGGCTGGTCTAAACTTCTTCTGCCGTTTCCATGACAGGACGTTCCACTTGGCCAATCTGAACCTATATCATGCCTGCTCCCCAAGCCTGAAGCATTGATCCAGGTAATTTTGTACGGATTTAGAAGTTTCTACCTTTCAGTCAAGATGGTCTGGAAGTTTTGAATTACACTTCCAATGGGGCAGGTTAATCTCAAAGTTACAATAGTAAATTATCCAAAAAGCATTAAATAAAGTAAAAACAGGTTATAATTCGACCTAATTTTTATTATCAGAAGAAGGAATATTTATAGGTTTTGTAATAATTTGGTACCTATTTTGATATAATTAATCACTAAGCAATCAAATCTTCTATCCCTTGTTTGGGATGAGACTGATTATACTTATTAACTTTGATAGAATTAGAAAAATTACGCCCTCCTTCCAATAGTGCCAGAAGATTTGATAAAGTAGAACTTTCAGAAATGAAAGAATTTGGCAAAATCCTAACACTTCCCTCATCAAGGTTTGATGCGGAGGAGGGTGAATTCTAAAATCTGGGGTGAATTTGGTTTATCATTATACCAGTATCCACATGGAGAATCTAGTACATAATCCTTTTTGAAATATAAATTGATAAGGACCAGGCCAGTTGATCTTAACTTCTCTGTTCACCCACCAGGCTGAGAGTGATAATACATAATGAAATCCCCAATCTGATACTCAGGTAAGGCGGGTTTAAGCAGATTGCTTCTTTGGGTCTCCTTTTGAGTAGTTACTTCAATTGATTTCATGGCTTGAGCTTGAAGACAAGTAATCTCATCAGTCAGATTTCTCATAACTAAACCAGAGTTTTCAGGCATACTTTTTTTTTGATCATGGCCTGAGTACTAGAAGGGACTGATGGATCTCGCCCATATATGCATTTGAAAGGCGATATCTTAATGATCTGATGATAGCATATTCAATATTCAAACAATTTACTAGGCAAATAGAAGTTCCACCAAGAGGATCAGTAGAAGCCATCTTCCTTAAAATCGACACTAGAGTTCCTTTGAATCGTTCAATGGCCTCATTTGTGGATGAATGGTATGGAACAACAATTAATGGGTAGTATTAAATAATTTAGATAGTTCCTGTAAGAGTTGTGAGGTAAATTATTCCCATTGTCGGACATAAGGACTTTGGGACACCCATGTTGAGTGATGATGTGCTGGTAAAGAATAGCGCAGTAGTCTTAGCAGAAGGGGTGGCAATGGAAATGGCCTCAACCCATTTAGTAAGGTGATCAACTGTCATAGTAATGTACTGATGGCCATGAAATCCCTGAGGAAAAGGGCTTACAACATCAATGCTTACCACTTTGAACGCTTTAGTCAGGGGAATAACTTAATTTTGATAAATCAGATTGGTGGCTTATGGATTTTACAAATGAGACACAAGTCGAGGGTTCAAATGGATTCAATCATATTATTTCAATAATATCGGGTTTTTAACCATTCTTGGGTTTTCTTTAATCCACTATGACCTACTTGTTCATGTCCCTCCATAACAGCATGAAATCTTGAGTTTGGGTGCAAAAAGGGTAACCACTTGGACTTAACCTTTTCATACAAAGCTCCTTCTCAAATCATAGTATCTTTGGTAATATTTTTTAGGTAGACTTGATCTTCCTCAGATTCCCGAGCTCACAACTCAGGCCATCCAATAATATTATATAGATATTCTTCCTTCCCCAAATCCACAGTCATAATAGGCAGTTGGGACAGAACATTAGCATTTTGATGTTGAGCACCCAAATGATGCACAATAGAAAAATTGTAGTTTTGTAACCTTAGAGCCCAATGGGCCAATTCGCCGTCAGGATCCTTCATATTTTTCAACCATCTTAAAGAATAATGGTCAGTAATAACAGTAAAATGGTTACCATATAGGAAGGGAAGGAAATGCTTACTTGCTAGAATCACAGCCAAACACTCCCGCTCAGTTACACTGTAGTTTATTTCAGCTTTGGACAAAGTTTTGCTATAAAACGTGACAGGATGATCATTCTGCTATTCATCACATTGAGATAGTATAGCCCCAATAGCGACATTACTTGTATCAGTATGTAAGAATAAAGGCTTGTAAAACTGAAGATGAATTAAAACAAATGCCTTAGTCAAAGTCAATCATAGAGAATTGAATGACTATTCCTAAGCTGAACTCCATTCAAATGGCACCCCTTTTTGTAACAGATGAAATAACGGTTCAGCCATATCAGAAAACTTAGATAGAAATTGCTGATAATACCCAATCATGACAAGAAAGACTTGGTTATCCCAAAGAAAAGTTGGAGCAGGAATTCGTTGAATAGCTTGAGCTTTATCTGAGAGTGGTTGAATCCCTTTAACTGATACTTGGTGTCCTAAAAAGTTCATTTCATTTTGGAAAAATGAACATTTGGAAGGTTTGAGCTTCAGGGAAGAATTCTGAATTCATCTGAAAACCTCTTTTAGATGGCTCAAATGTTTGGTGAAGGCTTTGAAAACATGGTAATATCATACAGATATACCAGAACACAGGAGAGCTTTAAGTCCTGTAACATACCATCCATGGTTCTTTGGAAAGTTAATGGGGCGTTACTCTTTCTTGGGGCATACAGGTTGGTTCAAATAAACCTTCACTGGATATTAGCGCACAATTAGCTTGGTCTTCCGGGGATAACTCAATTTTCCAGTATCCTTTGGCTAAGTCCATCTTAGAAAAATATGTCAATTCAGCCAATAACTGAAGGGAATCAACGTTTTGAGGTAAAGGATAACTATCTCATCAAGTAATAACATTCAATCTATGATAATCCATAACCACTCGATGAGAATCATCTTTTTTTCTTAATTAACAGCAATAGTCATGCCCATGGACTATTGGAAGGTTTCAATAATCCAAACTCCAATAGTTGTTGCAATTCCTTGGTAACTTGGGCTTCCTCCACTTTAGACTTGCAATAAGGCTTGGCATAAATAGGAAGGCGATTGCCAGTTTCAACAGAGTGCATAACTCCTTTCATTTTACCAAAATTGTAAGTATGCTTAACAAATATTTCAAAGTATTCTTCTAATAATTGAACACTTGTCTCTCCTGTTCCTTAGTGAGGAGTTTTCTGATTGCAGGCCCCACAGTAAAAATTTCCTGAACACTTTTGTTTAAATTAACTTGTTGGGTTATTATTGGCAAACAACCCTAGTAATCTTTTTACTGCACAGGTTCAGTTTTCTAGTGCACTTTGTCATGTTGTATAATATATTAGATTATCAGCTGATAATAGTATGACAACTATTATCTGTATTTGAGTATGAATTTTTATATCTTGGCCCAATGCTCGGAAATTATTCCCAATTATAAACTTAAGATTTCATGATCTAGGGATTCATTCCCTAGTTCTACCCAACCTGATCTTCACTTAAATTCCCTGGTGACAGTCTCTTTGGTCCAACACACAGTTGGCAGCAATCCCCAATAGTGTCTCCTTATTCTCTAGATCCCCACTCAGATATTTACTCTTTTCTCTAAGAGACTTCCAATTATCGCACACAGCAATATCCTTGAGAAGAATAGCACTTTGTAAATCTGATAATAGTTTACTTCGAAAATATATAGCAGATGAAACAACTATAGAACTTCTTATTTGTTCTCATAAATACTGTTTTCTACTAAATGCTGTTTTTTATTATAAGTGAATCCTAGGAATTTATAGTGTGGATTTGGTCATCTAACCCTCAGTTGACACCTCTTTGATGAAATGGCAGCCATTGCCATTGAATCACCCACCCTCATCTTAGCAGCGATGGTCTTCCCCATCCTGGCTAGGATTCCATTATTGGACATCCTTAAGACCTAAATGGAAAGTGTCTGAAAACGTGTCCCTAACGTTTTCTTCTTGATCCAAGTGAACAACCATATTTGGCTAGCGACCTGCTTAGGTAATGGGACTTATTACCCATTAAGGAAGATCACGCACAAACTGATCAGTTCAACAGTTGCAGGCAGCATCACTCAACTTGAAACTTGCTATTCATTCCCAATCAGTCAGTGATGAAATTGACCAATCCCAATTGGTACACCTAATAGTTAACACTATCAGATGCCCCTATTTCGTCAGCAACTCCGCCCAATGAGATCTTAAGTAATTGTCCAGATCAATCCCTGATGGATATGACCAGGAAAATATCCCAAAATCCCCCAAACATAGTTACTCTGAAACTTGAGCCAACCAATTTACAATTCACTTCGCCTTAGGGAATTACCCCTAGAGATTCCTGGTAATCTAGCAGGCTGGGAATATGGGAAAAAATCTTACCACATCCACCCTCTTGCCTAGATTTCCAGCGAGAAAAGGACTGGGGCATTAGAACACCACTTTGGACACTTGGTCGAATACTCTATTGGCTCAAGTGGGGTACATTCATCAGTACTCAATGTTTCTTGGGATGACCTTTGGCTTGCGGCGCTCTTCCTCTTCCTCCTCGCTACCGCCTACTCAGAGTGTGGTCCCCACGATCACCTGTCATGCTGGGCTGATCAATTTACTTGTGATGATATTAATCTCAGGATCTGGTTTTCTCCCCATCAGGGCATATGAACCGCTGTCATATTCAGGATTCTTGGTCCAGCGTCCTTGATTTCCTTATTTTCACCTCATCCTAGACAGAAGACCCTTGCCATCGATGTTCATTTTGTGGCCCAATTAAGAATACTTATTTTTATTCGCCCTTGTTATTTCTCTCATCTCTCTTGACTCAAGGCATTCATAATTCTTCTCTTGGAGAGCTTATCCCATTAGTTTGAGATTAAATTTCTCCGAAATTGGAGCTTAATGGATTGTAGAGTGCATAATGTCAACTTCCATATAAGTCTGACATCTCCCCTCTCATCCAGCTCAATTGATAAATTCCGAGTCATGATACCAGCAGTTTCTGAATAGTTTGTCTGATCAAGACCTCTGGCTCTTCCAGCAGATGAGTCAGGATGCATGGCGGAACCTCTTCTATGGTCCTTCCAGGACTCATATGCCTAGTCTGGCGCCAGCGGCTAGTCCCTCCATCAAATTACTGAAAACAGTAACCAATCACTCTGAAACCAGGCTTGCAATTGTTTTAAATAACTCTCAGCCGAATCTTCCTCTGCCATCAATTCCAGAGTTGGATTCAAAAATCTCCTGGATTTGGCTCCTTTCGCTGATGCACCAACCATCATCATAGATGCTCCAGAGATTATGTCATTTGCTTTTGATTGCTCTTTTCTTGACAGGCCAGATCTGCTTCCTGAGTTCCTCTTCTGACTCAGACAATATTACAAACCCACTGTTCTGGCTACCAAGCTCACCATCGGTAACAGTATTCATTTTGAGCTCCTCTACACTGAACTCTGGGCCTAAGTCACTTAGACTTTGTCCCTAGCGCTGAATCCCTCTGATCTTGATAACATCTTGGATCAGGATACTGCTGCTTATGCTCTTCACTTTGCTGGCCAAGTTCTTTGAAGTTGATCCACAAAGCTTCCAGCCTCTCCCAGGTTTCACCACTCCTTCAGCTTCAGCTTCCAAGAATCCCGTAGTTGTTACTTGCAGGATGCCATTCATTCCCTGCATGACTAAATCCTCACTGGCGCTTCCCATCAGTATCTTCCGCTGAGAGCTTTAGTAGGGGGCACGATTTGGCAACCCCTGTCAAGCATCCCTTGTTCGCTGCCAGCCCATATGTCTGATGCTCTTGATGAAGCCCGTCGTCAGGCGCTCAAGACTAATCTTCCAAATCTGGTACCATATCAAGATTACTTGGGGTTATTCGCCGATTGCCTCTTCTTATACTGTTGCTTTCCTCCCCACTCCAGGGTTTCACAATTGGCTTCAACTGACATTTCAATTTCCCTTCCCCTAGTCACTTTCTTGCAGGGCTCTGCGTCCGCTCAAAGAATGTGGTTTTGTGTAGGTCTAGCCCTCATTAGCATCTGATCTCACATCAATTTTGACGGGCTATTCATTCCTACCACAATCCATCTTCCCTCCCCCAAGAGGTGACATAGGTGGAATCCTCCCTGTATCGAGGACAATTAAAAAATAAAAACAAAAAATTATAAAGTTATATCAATTTTTCTCTATGCAGTTTATAATTTTTTTTTAATATCTTTTATCAATATTTTTTTATTCCTATTCTTTTTTTTTCCATTGGACTTGACCTTGTTTCAGTTCAGCGGTCCATGTTTTTATTTTTTCCCTCAAACTGGGTCCTGGGTACTAAACCTAGCGGTTTTCTATGGTTCAGAGGTCCTTTTTCGGACTTAACCACTTTAATTGGTTCAGAGGTCCTTTTTGGACTTAATCTAATCATCAGGACATGACCAACTTAATTGTTCATCAGTCCTTCAAGAACTCTAATATTTTTTTCATCAATCCATCACTTCAGATACTTAGCATGGACTCGATTCACAACTATTCCATCTAAGAGATTCTTGATGAAGTAGAAATCAGTCACCGCCTTGGCAATAACTTCAAACGGACCTGACCTCAATGCATCTAGTTTGTTTCTTCTTCCAAAACCATGCGTATCACAATAAGCTACTCTTTCACCTATTTGATATTCTGCTAAGGCTGGTCAATTCTTATTGTCCGTTGATTTCACTTGTATCCTTTTCTTTAAAGTTGTATTAAAATGATTGCAATTGCATATTGATCAGGATATTCGTCAGTCAGTTCAAATACTGTTAGCACTCATCACCAGCGTTGGTTCCACCATCAAATATAAAATTGGTGTTGACGTGGCCTTTCTCCCTTACAACAGCTCAAATGGCTTTTTTCTGTCACCGTATGATGACTGATAGGTAGGCGAACATCACTGAACTCAGGTACATTCCCCACGCAAAAGTTCTTCCTGCAATTAGTTTTCTCAGCATCATGGCCAGCGTTCCATTCACCCTTTCTACCAGTCCGTTTATCTCCAGCAGGTAGGGTACTGACATGACTCCTCTGATCACCATTATTTAATTCAATCTCAGGATCACATGAGACATGAAGTTTGTCCCATTATCGCTAAGCAGGGCCTGTGGATATCCCTGTTGATATACTACTTGACCCAGGATGAACCTCGCGGTGCTGGTAGCATCTACTTTTGTTAGGGTCTTCATCTTGACCCATCTCATCAGATGCTTGATGGCAGCTATGATGTACTTGACTCCCCCTGTGCTCACTGTCAACGGTCCCATCACGTCAATGGACACTGTGTACCAGGCAAATCCAGAGCGGACCAGTTGGTATCTAGTAGTATTCTTATGTGGTTTGTACAGCTGGCACTCCAAGCAACAAGCTAGATAATCCTCGACATAATAGTTGATGGATTCCCAGTAGTAGTACTGGCAAATATGATCGGTTGTTTTCCCCAGGCCTCCATGCCTGAAAACCTTGTGAGCTGCTTTCACGATAGCTGCTCTTTCTGACGACTTTGGGAATAATAACTGCTTTCTGTTGATAATATTAAACACTTGTTTATCCATAGTATCAGTGTAATTTATCGCTTTCTGAAGTGCACCTTGGATTTTTTGGGCTTGTTCCCAATTTCTCCGTCAACCATTCTCTGGAATAGCTCATCCACCTGAGGGTATACCATTTGGACTATTTTTAACCGCAATAAGCCATCCACATTCGGTGAGAAGCCCCCACTCAGTGGACAATCTTGTAATTGTAAGCCTGGAGCTTAAGTTCCCATTGGGCCAGTCGTCCTTCTGGCTCTCTCAAATTGTGAAGCCAACACAATGAAGATTGGTCTGTCACCACTTTAAAGTGCGTTCCATGGATGTACACCCAAAGCTGCTTACATGCATAAATGGCTGCAAAGCATTCACACTCAGTTATGGTGTAGTTCCTATCAGTGGCTGAGGGGGTTCAGCTCACATTATATTTAGGGCAAGCTGACCAGGGGATGGACATTACCAAAACAAAAAAATATACTAAAAAACGTAACTATTTGGCTCAAAAAAAACGCCCAAATGAGCGGATTGAGTGAAACGCTTTGAAAACTGACCAACCAAGTGGGCAGCGGAAGCCAAATATCCCTCCATGGCGGAAGGGGAGGGGGTTAGGGGTTTTATCTTTGGCAGCCTCTTCAGCAGCAGCTTCTTCCTCCCATAGTATAGTGCGTGTCAAAGCTGTCAGTAATGGCGTTGGGGTATCTGCGGTATGTGGTTTGATATCTTTAATAATTGGAATTTCATGGAAATTGCCAGATAGGTAAATGACACTGAGATATTCGGTTAAAGCTTTTTCAGCTTTAATTTGTGCATCTGGGAGTTGAACAAATGTGGCAATGTTGTTTTGGGTTATCTTTGCTTTTGGATTCCATGCTATAGTTGCCACGTTCTGGATAGCATCATTTGCATTTTTGTAATACTTGTTCACCAATATTTTTGCCTTTTGGTGTTAAGGTTGCGAGGATAACAGGAGGTGGAATTCCTCCTTTGAGTATTGCTACTGATTTAGCGACAGCTTTGCGCAGAGGATGACAATCTGGTGTTGCAGCTGCTTTGACTGCAAGCTGGTGATCACTGCGAAATGATTTGGCGTTTGGCTGTGGGGTATAAACTTGAGGGGGGTATTTGGCATCCCATTCTGAATTAATGAACCGCTCAATCTGCAGAGATGGTTCTTCAATGAACTTACCTGATTCGTCAATTTCAGCCAATAATTACCATGAGTTTTGGTTGAATTGGATTGGGGAATCAGCGTATGGTTAAGGTTTGTTTGATTCATTTGCAGAAGCATGAGATCAATTTGGGATCAAATATGATGCTTGATTGTAGGAATTATTTATGGCATTGGGGTGAGGAGGAGGCTGATTGGTGGAGGGTTCAGCTCACATATGCCACCAGATGTTCATCCCCCCAGTTTGTCTACTTGGCTTAGTATGGCGCTGATTGCCATCAACAAAGCATCAGTTTGAATAATAAACTCCTGATCAAAATTTAGATATTTCAGAATTGGTGAATCTATTAAATACCTGTGTAGCTCATCAAAGGAGTCCTGGCTTCTTTATTCCATACAAATCCCTTTTTTTGGATCCTCTAATATATGGAATAAGGGCTTGGCTATTTGGGCGAAGTCCTGAATAAATCTTCTAATAGATTAATTTTTTTTAGCATCTCATGCCAGAAATCTCATCTCCTTGCAATTGGCCTATTTTCCTTAGTATTGACCTTGTGGATCACTTCTCTTGCGCATCCCAAATCGTGGTCATTTTTGGGAAAATACTCCCTGATACTTTTCAAATAATACGAGCACCTCCTCTTGCTGGCCTTCTGACAGATCAGCGAGTTGCTCTCAATCAACCAATAGGTTGATGCTCTCAGTTACCCCAGCTGGTAATCCCATCTCAATGTGGGTGGAATTTCCTCAGTTCAGCCGTTGGGATTTCTCATCACTTCCTAGGTCTGAAACTAATAGACCATAAAAATCGATATTTTATATGTTTTATATATTTTATATTAGTTTTGTATTTTTCTTTTGCAATGGGACTTGAAACCTACAAAAAAGTTTCAGAGGTCCTTCTTTTCCCCTTCATCCAAGATGAGTTCTAGGTACCAAACCTACCAGTTATCATGGTTCAAAATCTTATCCTCTTAAGATTTAACCATCCATTTGGTTCAGTGGTCCCCTTCTGGGACTTGACCAAAATCTCAGGACATAACCATTTAATGGTTCAGAGGTCCACTGGGAACATTGAAGTTATTTTCTATTAGGCTCAATACTTCTGATTGGTATTGACCTTCACTATACAACCAGCAGCGCTAGGTCTTCATGTATAGGCTACACTTGCAGACTCTGGAAATCCTCTTACTTATTAGGCCTTTGATCTCAACTGGTTATTCGTCCAACTGATCCTAATTTCACCTCTTATTTCGGTAAATGATGATTTGGATCCTCATATTTCATTAACCCACAGTTCCGTCCAATTGTTCAAATCATTTTTCTCCTTAAAACGATTTTTGGCATTTATTGCCATCCTAATTACACAGGTCGTTCTGGCCTCGTTAGCTTCATCCAATTTCTCCTGAATTGATGAACTCGTCTCCAGCAACTTCTGATCATTGTATGAGTGTCATTGAGTCAAATGATTTTATCCACTATCTCAGATCAAACATTTCCTGTTTTCATTTCATATCTTCATTAGTATGGCAATCCAATTCTCCAGATTGATTGCTTCCTATTTCATCTCATGCCTCATCTAAACACTCACTCCTCAGGACTATTTACAGTGGATCCAATTTTAATATAAGTTGATCCTGATGTTCCTCAGGACTATTTCCAGAAGACCCAATTCCAACCCAAGTTAGCCCTGATGATACTCTTCATCTCAAGTAGATGTCTGGTGGAACAGGTTTCCTTGCAGCTCTAGATAGTTCCATATTTAGGCTACAAGTCCTTTTCCCTGGTAGTGATTATCTTCAATTTGCTTCACTCGGAGCTCCACAGCTGAGCAGGGTGAATGCCAATGAATGTGATCCACTTCACGTTCTATCTTCGTTACTTCCTTCAGTAACTTATTTCCAAAACTGTTAACATCTTCATAGGACATCATGTTCTAAGTTCTTCAACTCAACTACCCCTGTAGTGAGCATCAACTTGTAAAAATTTAATTGTTGGGTTATTATCAGCAAACAACCCTAGTAATCTTTTTACTGCAAAGGTTCAGTTTACTTGTGCACTTCGTCACGTTGTATAATATATTAGATTATTGGTCAATATTAGTATGATGACTATTATCCGTAGTTGAGTATAAATTCTTATATCTCAGCCCAACGCTCGGCCAGTATTTCTCAATTAAATACTTAAGATGTCGTGATCTAGGGATTTGTTCCCTAGTTCTTTTCAACCCAATTTTCGCTGAGATTTCCTGGTGATAGTCTCTTCAGTCCAACACACAGTTGGCAGCAATCCCCAATAGTGTCTCCTTATTCTTTAGACCCCGCTCAGATCTTTACTCTTTTCTCTAAGAGTCTTCCAATTATTGCACACAGTAATAATATCCTTGAGAAGAATAGCCAATGGAAATCTGATAATAGTTTACTTCAAAAATATATACCAGATGAAACAACTATAGAACTACTTATCTGTTCTCATAAATACAATTTTCTACTAAATGCTGTTTTTTATTCTAAGTGAATCCTAGGAATTTATAGTGTGGATTTGGTCATCTAACCCTCAGTTGACACCTCTTTAATGAAATAGCAGCCGTTGCATTGATTTACCTATTCTCATCTTGGAAGTGATGGTCTTCCCCATCCTGGCTAGGATTCCGTCATTGGAAATCCTTGAGACCTAAACATAAAGAGCCAAAAAATGTGTCCCTAAAGTTTTCCTCTTGATTTAAGTGAACAACCATATTTGGCTACCGACCTGCTTAGTTAATGGGACTTATTACCCATTAAGGCAGGTCACGCACAAACTGATCTATTCACCAGTTGCAGGCAGCATCACTCAACTTGAAACTTGCTATTCATCCCCAATCAGTCAGTGATGAAATTGACCAATCCCAATTGGTACACCTGATAGTTAATCACTATCAGATGCCCCTATTTCGTTGGCAACTCTGCATGATGAGATCTTAAGTATTCATCCAGATTGATCCCCAACAGATATGACCAGGCGAATATCCCAAAATACCACAAACATAGTTACTCTGAATTTTGAGCCAACCAATTTCCAATTCACTTCGCCTTAGAGAAATATCCCCTAGCGATTCCTGGTAATCTAGCAGGCTGGGAATATGGGCAAAAATCCCAACAATTTTCTAGCTCAAAGTCTTGTAAGCTTCTAAAAGTTTCAACTTTTCTTTTTGCTCAAGTTCACTTTTGAGCGAAATTAAGGAATAATTTTAATTTACCACCGCCACCTGGCCACACTCTTTTATGATATGTCCATGGATCAGCCGCCTGCTGCTCTTAATATGGGGTAGTGGTGCTCCACCACCTAGCGTTTTCCACCTTGCGGGCAAACGTGTTTGCATGGGGTCAAATAGCCTGCCATCTTCATCTGGCCGTTTTATCCCACCACGGGATTTAGCACTCCACCTGGCGCATATCCACCATTCTCACCCCCATCCTCTCGCCCTCCCTCGATCCACAATCTTATTTTGACTCCAAGTTGAGTATGGGTATTTATTCCCATATGCCAACAAGACAATTATCAAATTGGCCACTGCTGCTTTTGTGCTGGATGGCTTTATTAATTTCTAAACCTTTTAAGGGCTATTTTGATATTGGATTCCAGATGGAGGAGGCCGCTGCAGCAGCGGCTTCTACTCCCCTTATTTTTAAAAATACTCCCATCCCTACTACCCATACTTTCCTGCCTAGAGATATCACAATGGTGGTATTCTTTGCATCCCTACCTTCCCACCTCCCACCCCAAGTTTAAGATCAGCTGATGGCGGGGCTTCTGACATATGGATCTCAGCCAAACCTCATCTTCACTTTTCCCTCTGGTGCAGAGCGCCTTGCTGCCCCTCGCGCAACTGCCACCATTATCCCACACCACCCTGCCATATCCCACCAAATCCCCCCATGCTCATATTGCAGCAGCACCTGAGCACTTTTTTGGGCTCATGTGAATAATGGTCACCAAATTTGTCCCATCTTTTTTGGCCTCGACCATTCCTAAAAATCTGCCCCTGAGCCACTTCCTCTGATGCAGCTTTGGAGCCATATTCAGTGGGTTCTGAATGGGGAATTTTGCTGCCCCCTCCCACCCAACATTCTTGTTCAATGAGACAGAGTGGGAAATTGGCCCCCACGAAATCAACCACCCACATTAACCCACCACTTCTATTCCCACCAATCAGAGTCAGGCTTGGACCTCTATTCGCTCCCAAGCAACCTATTCACCCACTACCAAACACCCAACTTCTAATGCCACTATTCTTGTAAACCAGAATCCATGGGACCTACAGGCTGAGATTGATGAATCAGGTAAAGTTATTATGAGTGAGCAAACTGGTCAACCTCTCAGCCAGTTTGATTATGGTCAGGCCAGATCTTTCCTCTCTGATTTTGCTAATACCCCACCCATCAAACGTTTCACTCCTAAACCTAATGCATCTCCCTTATAAAGTGACCACAAGCTTGCCTTAGCTGCGGTGGCCTCTCCCCAGTGCCCAAACCTATGCAAAGCAGTGTCCAAATCAGAGGCTCAATACCAACTAGGGATGCCCACACTCTACTTCCCCCAAATTTCCCCGAATCTCCCTGTAGCAATATATCTAAATTATTTGATAATGCCAAAGCTGCGATCATGCATGTTGCTAAACTAGCATATTTTATCCCATCTGCTAAAATCACCCACCAGAGTATCTCCAATTTTGCCCAACTCCCAAAGCCCACACACAAGCTGAACTTCACTTAGAAGAATTTATTGAAGCTGTCTACTGCGTTAGGCTTGATGAGGAGGTGGAGAACTCATACTACAAAGTCATCTACCCATACCACGCTGATGCCCTGACTCTGGCTCTCCACTTTAATCTATCTCTCCAACCAATATGACATAGTTTTGGTGAACTCATCTGCAGAAAAACTGCCTGATCCCCTCACCCTCAGCCATGGTGTGTTAGCAGTTTCCACTCCCCACCTGGCTTTGGTGTTTTTGTTTTGTCTTCCCAGTCATTCTTTCAATTGGGTTGTTTTATTTTATTATGATTTTTTTGAGTTTCAGTACTGTCCGTCCCCTGGTTGGTGTACCTCAAATAAAAATAAAAAATTTAAAATTTAAAATTTTTAAAGGTTCAACGGCATAGATTCGGGATAAGGGTAGTAACTTAATATAAGCAATTGGATGGGTTTGATCTACCATTTTCAGATCATTGGTAAGTTTTTCCAATAAAACAGATAGGATCCAGAATAATCATAATTCAATACTCCAGGACAAGGCAAAAGCTCTTTAAAAAAGGATTGAAAATGCCTTGGACTTGTAACAAATGTCCTTTGGGAATAGAAAAATGTAAAGAAGTATCAA
Source organism: Massospora cicadina (assembly GCA_022478985.1). Taxonomy (NCBI): domain Eukaryota; kingdom Fungi; phylum Entomophthoromycota; class Entomophthoromycetes; order Entomophthorales; family Entomophthoraceae; genus Massospora; species Massospora cicadina. The sequence continues at coordinate 100,776 of JAKSZP010013204.1, forward strand.
CAATTACCTGAAATTTTGGCGGAATGACTAAATTTTTTGGGGGAGAAAATAGCCATCCCTTCTTCAATTTTCACCAATGTAGGGGGTAACTTAACTTGAAGGTCTCCAACATGGTATTGAATAGAATAAGATCTTTTAGTCCCCTCCAGAAGACATAACTGATGTCTTGTATGAGCCTGTTTGGATAAAATTAAGGGAACTCTATACCCCAAAAGGAAAAAGAGATGAGTCAGGGTAATTAATAATTCCATTAAATTCCTGCAAAAATTGAGTCCCAAAAGTAGGTCATAACTCAAATTATTGAGGACGATGGCAGTTATTGTAAAAGTTAATTTTAAATTTAAAGGAAGTGACAAAAAAGGCTCCAATTGACTGAGTACTCTGAGGTCCCGCAGTGCTATATTCTTCATGATGGGAAATATTGGGTGTTAATTTGATTTTCTTGATAAAAATTTGAAGAAACAACGTTCACTGGGGATCCAGTGTCAATAATAGCTTTGGCTTTGACTTGATTCACTCAAAAATCAATGTGGGTAATGGTACTTCCAAACTGATAGAATAAAGCCAACAAGGAGGACAAGGAATAGGAGGAATGTTCATCTTTATTATACTCCACAGGGCTTTGATGTTCCTGTTGCATACTTATATTGTTATTGAGGTGGAGAATATTATTGGTTTAATCCTTTTTTCTTTTCATCAGCTTCTTTCTTATAACAGCGGTCCTCTTTATGGAAATATTGGTGACAGTAATTACACTGAACCGCTCTAGTATTCACAGGCACAGCGTAAAATCTAGGGTGACTAGGTCTTGAGAATCATAAACTTTAGGGTTCAGAAAGTTGGGGAGGTAATTCCAAAAAGGCCTCCTTAATATTTAATATACTTCTAATTTTCTTCTTTACGTTGATTTTAGTAAGCTTGCATCAGAGTCCTTAAAGTATTATGCAGAAATAAATGTAATAATCGCATCATCCAAGTTTAACCAACCACACGCTACCAAAGTCTGAGTTTCCCAATAGAACTAATGAGAAAAATATTTGATAGATTCATTCTGGTGGTGCTGTATACTCGTAAAAGCCTGTTTTTAAGAGGATAAGGTTTGCTCACTCACAAATTCTTTTATTATCACTTCTTTGACCTGAGACCAAGTAGAGCAAGTCATCAAGTGGGGTACCATGATATCCTGAGCCAATCAGGTAAGGCAATTAGGCAAGTATTCCATTTTTGGTGATCCATGACCTCACTTAGGGCCTTCTCATATTGATAGAGGAAGAAGGTAATGCTGCCTTCCCCAGGCGAGTAGTTGTCTTTAAATACCGGGTAAAAAATCATTGGAGCATTGGCAGTCAAAACATGCACTCCAGGGTGTTCTGATTGAGTGGAAACATAAGAATTGGAGTCCAAAGCTTGAGAAGAAAACGGAAGATAAGGCCTGACAGTCTTGGTATGAATTTCACTAATCTGTCAATTCAAATCAGCATGCCCCACTTTTCATCCAACTGACGAGATGGCTCATAAATCTTCTCCTGCTGTGCATTGTACTTAAGTTCCAGTGTTAGAATTTTCGCTTGAAGAATCTTACCTTTTGATTTGTAAGCTTGAAGCAGGATGTCAGTGTCCTTTTCCTATTTACCCAGATTACTCAATTCGTCAGATAAAGACTGAAGTGACAGGAGGGGGTCAATTATTGACCCATCAGGTGTTAAGTTACACTCCTTGGCCACTTTGTAAAATTGTTTGCGTAAGTGGTCCATCATGCTCAATATAGTGTCAATTCGTTGAAGGGATCCTGAATGCCATTAGCACCTGAGGGTCCCCAATTTCCATCCACACATGGTGGTCCGCGGTGCTCTTCAACCCTGGGGGTCCATGAGGCCCATCAGCGCCAGGAGGTCCACGTGGACCTTCAACCCCAGGTGGACCACGAGGTCCCTCAACCCCAAGAGGACCCATAGATCCAGAAGTTTTCTATACTTTGTTGACTCAGAATTGAATTCTGGAAAACAATTTCTCTAATTGAAAAAGACAGTTTTTGATATCCTCTTCTCTAGATTTGCTATGCTCAGAGAGCTGAGAAATACACCTCTTTTAATTCTTGCTGAATTTCCTTGACTCATTTTGGGAACTGTATATTAACAAAATTGGACATCCCATGGTCAAGCCTTATAAGGTGCTGATATACTTTATTAGGGCAAAGTTCAATTATTAATGATGGCATCACAATTATCTCTGCTTAACTCTGAGGCGGATTTGAAAAACTTGGTAACATAATTATTCAAGGACTGGAGTCTTTCTATTAAATTAAGCATCCCTTGATGATGCATTACCACTACCAGTAATAAATGGTATAAGGTAGGGTGTACAAGCTGATGCAAGTATTGATTGATGCCAATTTCTGGCATTTGGGAAGTTTGCAACACATCCTGAAAGATGGTGGGTGCAGCTTTGGAACGAGATTGAGTGGAATGAATTCCAGGATTTAAGGCCTCTGAAAGCATTTGATTAAAATTTTTTTTGTAAAGCTTTGGGCGGGATTTGAAAGTTCTCTGTTAAGCTTAAATTGGGATCATAAAATCCAGGTTGGCACGGAGTTCCAACATGAATGATACTCTTGGGATTTTGTTTCTAGTTGAACGGACCCATTGTAAAATACTGCCTTGCTGATGGTCTTAAGCTTCTTCAGGCGAAAATTGAGAATCCATAGTAGTGATAGATATTTTCACTTGTGCGTAACTCAAAGCCTCCTGTAGTGAGCACCACTCTGGAAGTTTTGAATTGTACTTTTAATGTGGCAGGTTTTCTTTCGAAGTTACAATAGATGGATTCTCCAAAAAGATAAAGATAAAGCAAAAACATGTTATAATTTGACCTAATTTATATTATCAGAAAGAAGGAATATTTATAGGTTTTATAATGGTTCAGGATCTGTTTGATCTAATTAATCACTGAGTGATCGAATCTTCTATCATTTGATCAGAATGAGACTGATCATTTTTATTGACCTTGATAGATTTAGATAAAAATTCCCTCCTTCTGATAAAGCCAGGGGATTTGAAAGAGTAGAAATTCAGAAATGAGAGAATTTGGCGAAATCCTGACAGATGGGAACATGCACGAATATTTCAAACAGTTCAAATTTGCAGTGGAAGGAGCATCATACTGGCGTAAAGCTAAAATGATGTTATCTGCTCTGGATGTTGAGAGCGCTGAGAAGGTCACCTTTTACCTTAAGGGTAGTACTATAACGTATCAAGAGGTGAAGGAGACTGTGCTCCGTCTGTTTGGGGTGTGGCAAAGATGGTGCAGCGCAAGGACAAATTTCTGACAATACAATCGCAAAAGAGCAAGTCCCTGGTGGAGTTTGCGGAGCAGTTCATGGCTGAGGCTCTTGTGTTAGTGGGAGAAAATATATTAACTAACGAGGACATGGGCATAGCAATCGCAGCGCTGTTAAGCTATATTGAGAACTGTATATTGCTATGGACCACATTCTTCAATAAGACGCTGAGCTATTAAAAAAGTTAACTCTTTGCGCTGTTTATCTGTCACAATTAGTGCTCCTAATGTGGAATAGAAGGCCCCTGAGACTGCTGGCACATCCCCATCAGGAAATGGATTGCAATGACCCAATTATAATCCATTGGGCAAAACTAACCCCACTAAATATGTTGGTGGGTTCTCTCCATCCTCCTTATATACAACTGGCTCATCCTTGTCCAAACGACAATTCTTTTTTTAGCTTTGACTTGGACCTTTGTGTGTGATACAGAGATGAGAGACATTTATGAATGCTTGTTTCTCATGCGGCCAAAGAGGCCATTATTCAGTTAGCTTCCCTGGCAACCTGCATGTTCATGCAGTACCAACTGTCTTGATTGATTAGGAAAACACTTGAGTGGAGCAGATATGGGACGCTCTACCTCCGCCAATCCTAATTTATTTGTCCCTGACAAGATCACAAGTTACTTTGAGTCATTCCTGGTACTCACTCTGACGACTTATTATATTAACAACCTCCCCACAGTATCTCAGCCTCAACGCAATGGAGCGACCATAGCCCTACAGGCTCAAAGTTCCGCCAAGATGTGCAAAAGTCATATGTCTGGCAAATCTTTGAGTGAAATAGCACAGGCGAAGTTGAACACTCAAAGGACGTCGCCTCCCTAGTGAAAGTGAATTTTGCTATTCCAGTAGTAAAGATTGCTCAGAAGTATCCTCATGTCAGCGCTGGTATTGTCACATTTCTTGGTAAAAAAGCCCTTTGATGTTCATGTAATAAACAACAACAGTTCTTTTTATTTAGAGTTTACCTACTATAATATTTTTGTTCAAATCAAAAATCCGAGCTATTATAGATACTGGCGCTCCAGTCAATTTAATTTCCATCAAGCTTGTGGCTAAGCTTCTGCTGAAGCCTGATATGGAACATCAAGTAGTGTATGGGACTTCAAGGGCACAGAGCACTGTGTCAGAGGCTCTTACAGCATGTTACCTCCTAGTTTGGCTTAGTCAGGGCTTCCACCCAGCGGTGGTTCTGCCTAATAATAATTATGACATGGTGATTGGAGCCACATTCATGTGACAACTTAGGGAAGTGGTCAATATGGCGGAAGAAAAAATTAGTATCCTGGAACAATAGATCACCATCTATTTTACCTCCAGCGGAGTTTCAAAGGACCCAATCCGCTCAAGTCAAATCAATCTTACTTAAAGCGATAGGGTGATTCCTGTTTGATATGGGTTAATGAAGCGGAGGACCAGAGCTCTGCCTAACCAGATTTATGAGCACAATTACATTCCACTACAGGCTGCAACCGCCATAAGTATACCTTCAGGGCATCAGGGCATATTAGGTATGGAGCTCAAAAAAACATCTCAGAAGGTTAATAAAGGGAGATTATGGGGCCCTACCAGAAATCTTGGCTTGGACCCCATGTGTCTCCTGGGTTACTGTTACCAGGGAATGGGGATGTATAAGTATTGATAGTGAACCTACAGAAGGAGTCTATGACAGTCAAAGGCACTAAGTGGTGACTTATTTATACTTGACTCCTATTAATGAGGTTCATAGTATTCACAATTACAGGTCTTGGGAGGGCCTCGGCCTACCTGTAAAAACCTCATTTGGGATTATGACAGTGGTTCCGCGGGAAGCTCTGACCAAGCTATTGGAGGAACAGAAGGATATGGTGATGGCCCTGTTTGAAAAATACCAAGTAATTTTTAAATCCACTGACCACAATCTGGTATTTGTGCATGGGGTTGTGCATTAGGTAGACACGGTTAATCACCCCCCATTTGGTCCATCCTATTCAGCGCTTGAAAGCTGGGAGGAAGTTGTCTCAAATGAGAAAAACTAATTGATTGAATAAGGGATATTAGAGACATATTATGATTCTATGGGAATTGCTTGTGATAAGTGTCTTGTAAAAAGATGCACCCTGCGGGTGGTCATCAACTACCAGAAGCTTAATAGCATCAAAAAGAAAGATTCTAACCTCTCCCATGGATTGACAACGTTTTAGATCGTCTAGGAGGGGCTAACTATTTTTCTTCCATGGATTTTGATATTGGGTACTGATAGATTGAGTTGCTGCGGCGGAATGGGATCATGTCACTATAATCATCTTAAATGGGTTGTTCCAACCCGCGCGTATGCTCCAAGGGCTATGTAATGCAACGGGTACGTTCCAATGGCTATGGACACGATCTTGGGTGACTTGATGATGTCCCATGTCCTAGACTATCTTGACAATGTCAATGTGTTTTCTCAGATATTCATGGATTATCTGGACCACTTTGAACAAGTGTTCCGCTGACTTGCTGATGCTAAAATTAAGATCAAGCCTTAAAATTGTCATTTTTTAAGGAGCAATTGTAATACCTCAGGTTTTTGGTAGACTCAAAAGGGCTTAAACCTCAGATGTCAAAGGTGGAAACTATATGTAAGATGACTTAGCCAGGCAATAAGTGAAATATTCAAGTGTTTTTGGGGATGGACGGTTAATACTGCCGGTTCATTCCTAACGTCAGTTGTATTGGTGCACCGCTTTTTGAGTTATTAAAAAAGAACGCCACCTTTGACTGGAATGAACAATGTCAAAACGCCTTTGATTTCTTGAGGACTGCATTGACAAGCAAACCGGTTTTTCAAAACCCTAATTTTTAAAAGTAAAAAATAGTGTAAATGGACGCATCACTTTCCTATGTAGGGAAGTGTTATTCCAAAAGGATGATGATGGCGTAGAGCACCCTTTTGTATTTTTTAGCCGAAGCTTAGACTGTCATGAATATAATAACACTGTGACTATGTGGGAGAACTTAGCGGTATTATACACATATAAATAATTCTGGGTATACCTCCACAGGGGTGAAATTCCAAGTGGTGACAGATCATAAGTCCTTGCGTTGGCTGAAGAAACTCTGTGAACCTGAAGGACGACTTGCGCGATGGGCATCAAAGCACCAAGCATATGACTTCAAGATAGTACACCAGCTTGGGTCAAAACATCAGAATGCAGACCGTCTCTTGCGTTTACCAACAGTCTCCAATACGGTGAATTTATCCAGCATCATGTATGAGAAGATGATTTTGGGCAAAATCATGATGAATCGCCACATGCGATCAAGGTGCTAGATGGGCTTAGATGAGATACCTTCTTGCGCAATGGGGAACTATATAAGAAGATTGTAGAATCGACGTTAAGTTTCATGAAGCCCTCTTCTAGGCCAGCATTTATTGTGGATGCCCATAAGGAGGTAGGCCATGGAGGGTTGCAGAAAACGTTGGAGTTCTTGCAACCCTGCTACTATCAGGAGAGCATGCATTATGACATGCTTGAGACAGTTGCTTGTTGTCACCAGTGCCAAGTATAGAAGCCTTTCAAACAAGAAGACCACCTACCAGCTGGTTAAGCCTCATTTCACATGGCATATTGTTTCCCTTGATCTGGTGGGGCCTCTGCCAACTGGTGCGAACTGCTTTAAATATATGCTAGTAGCCATCTATCACTTGAAAAGATGGGTGGAAGCAAGAGCGATTAATGATTTGGGGGCTGTCACCGCTGCATAATTTTTATGGAGTGTGTCATACAGTGACATGAATGTCCACAATTTATCCTCATAGACAACAGAACCAGTTTCACATTGCATGTCCTGCCCAAGTTGAATGAACTAATGGCAATCTGTGGGATCTTGATTACACCCTACCACCCTGATTCTAATGGAATGGTGGAAAGGGCTAACAGAACATTGTCAAACATTCTCTATAATCTTGTAAAGGATAGCTCATCTGAGTGGAGTACCCTCCTATTCACCGCCGTCTTTTCTTGTATTATTAGCTACCGCTTGTTGACAGGAAAGTGTCCTTTCCAATTGATTTATGGTAGATATCTGGCTTTTCTCACTTTGCTTTACTAATGTATGAGGATAAAGTCAGAGTAGAACTGCAGCATTATCAGACCAACTTAATGGACACGCTGATAAAACTACAAACTAAAGCGTATTCCACTAGCTTAGCTAAGAAAATTCATGATAGGCAGCTGACCAAAGTAGACGTAGCGGACTCCCACAGTTTGCTGTAGGAGATCATGTCTTGTTCCACGACCAACAGGGATTTGGAAAGAAGAACAAGCTTGCTAACATCTGGATCAGACCATTTTTGACAATCAAGAAGACTGGTATCAATGACTACGCCATTAAGGAACCCATAGGTGGTCAGATTATCAACTGAGTTCATGCAAAGACCCTTTGTGCATACAAGCAATATGAGCTTATCATCCAATCAAGGGGATGATGTCAAGAAATTGATATGACTGGATGATGAGCCATACATCTGGAGGAGTGTATTTTATAAGTCAAGGTGAGCCATAAAATTTGAGAGGTAGATTATGCTGATGTGAAGTGAATCAATCGAAGTAAAAGTAGTTTGGCAAATCAAGTGAACTCCACTGAATCCTCAATGGTGGGATGAAACCCCTAAAATTGTGGGGAATAGAGAGTTACTAAGATGATGGGTCAAAATCAACTGAGAAGATTGAAGATTAAGAACTGAACTAGAGAATGGAAAGAGGGAGGTTTTTGGAATTAGAACGAAGGAGAAAGTTAGCAAAAGTAGTCTGTGGTTATATATATAATAAAGTAGTGTCTGTTGGAGCGATAGCTTCATATTTTTAAATCACTAAAATTTGCCAAGGATTGATGGTCTTCATATCATCTGTCCGTTACTTAGTGGTGTCACGCCTGTGCAATAAGCTTAGCAGATCTAACCAATACTTCCAAAAGTTAACACTTACTTTTCTCAAAAAGTTGGCATCTGAGAAAGATTAGGACGATTTTATGATTAGGAGCTGGCAGCCATGCCCTAGGCACTGAATCACTATTGTTACCTCCACCAGGAGCAAAGCATGATATCATAGTGTAAACTGACTTCAAGTCTCTAATGTATTATAGGAAGCCTCAAAAGCTTGTTTACCATCAAGAACTCTCCTATTGTGAATTATTCTTTTACAACTTTAAATATGAGCTTGTCAAAGGCTCCTTCAATGTCTTGCCAGTCATGCTATTCTAATACCCTTCCATGAAACTCGGTGTTAAACATGCTCTAATTTAATTTAAGCCTTGATTTTAGGGTTCCAACTAATTATTATTTATATACTTATTATTCAATGTTTATTGGGACTAAAGCTAAAAATTAGTTATATATTATAGGATCAATGTCTATTAGCCTAAGGCCCAAAATCATCATTAATTATATTTTAAAGCACTTAATAGTACCTTTAAAGCACCAAGTTTATGATCAAACAAGCTCCATATAAATCACCCCATTATTGCTACACTGGCCATGAGATAGGGAAGAATGATTAAAGTGACATATAGTCATTTTTCTCGAAAACAAGGATGTACTCAGTGTTTAACTCATTACTTGCCTCATTTGTTTCTTATGCCGTCTATAATACCTTACTATTTGTTGGCTTTCTAATTGCAGATAATGGAAACCATTTAATTGTTACCTTTATTGATCTCAGTCCAGACTCAGATGAGGATTCCTGACCTACTCTAACTCTGAACCTGGACTATGACATTACCTACTACATTCCTAAATCAATTTAATCACTTTCATGTGGTATTTAACTATACTCTCATCATAAACTTGAGTTTCCCTTGTATTTTAAATTATTTTCATCTTTACTCTTAAATTTTTTCTTACTCTCTATATTTTATATTGTAAAAGTCAATTAGTTCCTCGGGTGTATATTATATATACCAGGAGCATGGAAAGATGGAAAGAGAATCTCTGGTCTTAGATTATCTATACAAAGGATTAGTTAGCTTACTTGCGTTGATTACTTTTACTTAAGTATACTAGTTTTATTTAATAACTGTCAACCTGTTCATGTAGCGCATAAAGGGACCTCGCGCTAAACCCAGAATAGATGATCTCCATGACCACACAAAACTGTTGTCACCTTCTCTAAGTCCTGGCGCTAAGTCCTCTTTCTGTTCCCTTCTCAAGCTTGCCTCTAAACGCGTCTCTCCTTGACCAAGTTCATTCTTCCAAGCTAACCTCTTCATAGTGTTTTCAATATATATGAGGAACTTGAAAATAAGTCCCAGATGCACGCCCACTATGCCCTAAAAAGTTGGATAAACCTCTTGATGGACAAACTTTGGGTTTTACTCAACCTATGTTAGCAGGCAATTCAAGGGCACCATGACATTACCATTGTGAGATACCCTGGGTTCAAAAAGTGCTGAGAAATGTTCAATAGAGCTCACAACATGTTAGGATTCTGTTTTAAGTTTTTTGTGGATCACTTGTTGAAAAAAATCTATCCTCTCAAAAATATTACAGATTTGGAAAATATGATCTTTTTTATCCACTGTAACAGGCTAAGGGCCCTTGACCTTATATTCCTTTGACTTCATTTTAAGGCTTCCTACCTCCACAGGCTATGATGCAATTATGGTGGTGGTTGATCATTTCACCAAGTTTGCCATCTTTGTCCTGTGCAACAACATTATCACCTTGAAAGAGATAACAGCTCAGTTTGTAATGCATGTTTTTCAACGGTTGGTATCCCCCAGGTAGACAGTGAGCAACTGCAGGCCCCAGACTACTGTAAGTCCTGGGGAGATCCCTTGCATCTTAGGAGGAAAGAATTCCCTTTAAGAACCAAGAAATAGGTTAGGAATGCTGCCCACCCCCTCACCCACCAGAACATTTAGCCCATGTTTTTTATGAGAGATGGATGAAAGCCTACCCACCATAGGTTTTCTCCTTCACTCCCTCTTCTCACCACTAAAGGGTTGGTGGAAAAGATCAAGGGGTTTATAAGGAGGTGGTTGTTGTCAGAAGCTAACGCTAGTATGACGATAGCAGCTTGCTTTCTTTTCAGAAGGCTTTCCCTAGTTTGAGTCTCAATGTTAGTTGTAAGTCATTACCAACCAGAGTTAAATTATTCAAATTAATCTCAATTCTAAATTAAGCCACTGACCTCTTCCCTAATGAGTAAAAGTGAAACCATCCCTTACAGGTTCAGGTGAGCTAAAAACATTCAATTAACATGGGACTGCCCCTACCTGTCTTTTCCTTGGGAGCGTCCTATCAGCCGTCACATGAATCACTGCTAGCTCATGAGGCAAAGCACATGGGAATAAAAATTATAAAAATAGATACTGATTTGGCCAGGTGAGCTGAATCAAAATCAACCAAAGTTTTTAGAATAATGTGTTAATCCATCTTTTACAGTCAAGAAGATATTCATTAGGCGTTAATGATATCTTCCCTATTATCTCCATAGTGAGCTTATAATGCAGTAGTCCCCAACTGGCACTACTGACGCTACATTTTATTTTTTTCTTTCCTTAGGTTAAAAAAATTTGTTTTTTCCATAATATATAATCAAGCTAAGTAATTTGCTATTACAACTTTCAGCTATGCGGGCCAACATTGGAATTCCCTGGCATGAGTTGTATTGTCCCTACTTATTATCAATAAAACTGTGAAGGATGCTGTACCAGAGGTATTTTAGTTGCTGCTTTGTGTGGTGAGATTCTGATATGATTGAATGATAAGCGCTAAATAGCCACAGGAGATTGGCTCAAATCCACCAACTATTATTTACAGTGTATTAATATTTGAGCGCCTCGGCATGTGGCGATATTGGGTCAGGAAGGATAGTTATTGGATCGCGTTTTAAATAAGGCAATAAGGCAATGTCGGCATATGATGAATATTTAGTAGATTTCCTCAAATTAAGGCTATAGGGAGTTTAAAATACTATACTCTGCCAGAGCCAATGAGAATATGGCGTAACCAAATACTCAAAGCAATAGGAGCGGTATTGACCAAGGTTACTGATTTATAAGAGAGATGATTTATTGAGAAGAAAGGTTGTTAATAGGAAGAGAGAGCGGAGCAGGAAGAACCTGCTAAATAATATTATATTAAAAAAAGAGGTATGGTCAGGACTAATTGCTCAATTTTTATTAAAAGTATTTAAGTTGTTTTGAGGACTGGCGTTCCCCATATTGTCCATCCATTGCTCAGTGGGAACCAACCCTGTGCAAACCCTTCCAGAGGGTCTCAACAATTTTGCCCAAAATTATAACTTGGTGCTCACTACAGGGGGCCATTGAACAACCACAAATAAACTAAAATTTTTTACAATCACTGGCTATGGAATATCAGCCCTGCACTAAAGGGGAATTGTCCCAAGCCGCTGCACTTGCAGAAACTATGAAAATAAAACTTGTGGACGCAGTTCTCAAAAAACAATTGGAGCTCCTTCAGGAGCGTGACGATGTAAAGAATAAATTTGTAAGTGCAGTTAGTCAGCTGCGGATACTTTTACAACAGAACAGGCAACTTGCTAAAAACCTGGATGACACTACTTAGTGGCTACACTTCACGGAGTGGATGTTGGCATCTACCTTTTATCCTCCTTGTCTCCTTTTGGAAGCGGAACAACAAGGGGTCGCTCAGGAAGAATCATTTTATGACAAATATGAGACTGGATATCCATCTAAGGAGCTTTTGCCAAACATGCATGCAGCATGTGCTGCTCAACTCGTGATGGAACCTCTGGGGATGTTTATGTTCCAAACCAATGAAACCTCCATGAGATGGTAGTCCTGACCACTGAAGAGCCCTACGCTACACCTAGAGCAGCTGACCAGACGTGAGTAGCTGACCCTTCTGAGCCAGCTCCTCGCTGAGATCACAGCTATGGGTCTTAATCAAATTTTCAGTACACTCCTAGGGCTTACGGTTATGAGTAGGAGGAGGTCTGCATTGAAAAGTTTCCTTTATATGAATGCAATGGAAACATCCATTGGTCTTCAAACGATTTAAATTTGTGGTGGAAGATGCCTCTTATCAGCGTATGGCTAAATTGCTGATATCCGCCTTGAATTTTGGGAGTGCCAACCAAGTCACCTGATATCTTCCAAACAGTTCTGTTACATACCAAGAAGTGAAGGATACTGTTGTGCGGTTATTTGGAGGCACTGCCAAGATGTCACGATGGAAGGCTGAGTTGACTATAGGGTTTCAACGTAATGAGATTATAATGAGTTTGCAGAGTGCTTCATGATGGAAACTCACCTGATAATAGAGGCAGGCATTATAGCTGAAGCCGATGCCTGCATTGCAATGATCTTTACAGTGAAGCCATACAATTAGATTTACAACGTCATGACTCTGATCATAGACAACGTACCCTTGCTCAAAATTGTTCAGTTTTTTGCTCCATCTATCCGTTACCCTTCCTTCGCCCAATACTAAGAGGAAGCATACTGCTGCAATTGCTGACCCTTCTTATTTTTGTAAATTTTCTCACCCTGTTCAGTTTGCACCTAGTAGACATAAGCCTTATTATTTTTATGCAGCTTGTTCTCGGCAAAGTTACCCCCAGAAGTTTAAATTCTGATCCAGACTAGCTTATGATAATTGTCCTCAGCCCAACTAACAACATGGGCCTAATTACGCCAACCATCAGCTGTCAAACTATCACCATGGCCCTGGGTATGCCAATCGCCAACAATTAGATTATTGGCCTGGGCCTTTTTATGAGAATTAAGGGAGCAGACCCTATAATGTGAAATGTTTTAAATGCGGTCGCCCTGATCACCTTGTCCAGAGTTGCTCCAACTGTAAGGTTTACTATGTATAACAGGATCAATGCTACCAGGAAAAGAGGGAGTGAAGTAGAGACGGGACTCTCTACCTCCACTATCCCCGCCTCAAACGTCCCACTTGAACCTATCATAGTATATTCAGTGGAAGCCCCTCACATAACGATGAGTTTTTATTCCAACAGCCAGATGAAGGAGTAAACGTACTGGCATGGGCGCAAGCAAAGACCGCAGTGGAAGAAGGACCTCAGGAGCAACTGAAGCTGTACGCCTATCAAATGTTCAATCAAGTTTCTCCTGATGAGCCAAACCCTTCCTCAGAAGCACCTTCGCTGAAAGGAGTAAAAGTTGACCTTCCAGTAGACGCTATTGTCAAGAAATACTCCAAAGTTGGTGAGGAGGTTATGAGCTTTCTTAAGAAAAGAGATCGCTTAAATGTCAAAGTATTAAACGTCAAAATTCTTCTTATTCTGAGTGTACATACTGTGACATTTTTGTAGCAAAAAATTGAGTCTGAGCTATAATAGATAAGGGCTCCCCAGTCAACATAGTTTCCATCAAGTTGGTGGTGAAGTTGACGTTAAAACCTGATGTAGAACATTGCATGGCCTTTGGGTTGGGACCATCTAGTACTAAAAAAAGAACATTGCATGGACTATGGGACCACTGGTGCAGAAAACATGGTCTATGAGGGAGCGTATGGTGTGCTACCCTTTCAGTTTGGGTCAATTGTTGTAGCCCCAGCGATAGTGTTGCCAAACAATAATTACAAACTTTTTAATTGGAACTAATTTTATATGAAACTTTGGTGCTGTCATTGACATGATAGAAGAGACGTTCAAAATTTTGGGGCAGCGGATCCCAATTTATTTTACCTCCAACAGAATTTCAAAGGATCTGGTGCATATGAAGCATATTAATCTTGAATACTGTGACGGGGTGCTTCCAGTTCACCACCATTGAGTAAAAAATAAGACCTGGCCCTTTCCCAACAGATATCTGAATATCAAGGGCTGCCTCTCAGAGCTACCAAGCCTATATTCATCCCCTCGTTTCATCAAGTAATAGTGAACACTTAATTGGAGGTAGAAGTGTCAGACGGACTCTATAGGGAAATTTATTGGCTCTTACATGCAATTGCATCTTGAGCCCCATGTGGTTTCAGGCATTATAATACCAGGACATTGATAAAGATTCTAATAGCCAATTTACAAAAACAAACATTGAAAATTCAGCGACTTTAAATAGTGGCATATTTACAATTGATCCCTGTTGAGGAGGTCCTTTGGGGTTCACAAGTTTGGGTCACTGGATGAAATTGATTTTATTGGTCAATTCGAATCTCAGCATAATGAAAGTGGTACCACACAAAAACTTAGTCTGTTTATCAGAAGAACAGAAGAATCAGGCGATATCTTTCTTTGAAAATTTGAGTAGATTTTTGCTGATGACAATAATTATTTAGGGTGCACCTAGGTGGTCCATTGATTAAACACTGGGGTTCATCCACACATCAGGTCTCAGCCGATCTGCTGATCTAGGGCAGCTGAACAAGTAGTAACAGAGGAGATCAAAGCTATTGAGGCAACGGATGATCAAACCATTGAAGAGTACATGGGCTTCTCCCGTTCAAATTGTCAAAAAGAATGACAGTACCAATTGGGTAGTGATAGACTACTGAAAGCTCAACAGTATTACTAAAAAGAACTCATATTCCTTGCTTCAGATTGACAATGAATTGGATTGGTTGAAAGGAGCTCACTATTTCTTGGAAATGGATTTGATATCAGGTTACTGGAAAATCAAGTTTCCCATGGCGGAATAGGAGAAATTTGCCATTATCACGTCCAATGGCTTTTCCAACTGACCTGTATGCCTCAAGGGATGTGTAACGCCCTAGCTACGTTACAATGGGCGATGGTCACTATCCTTGGCAACTTGAAGCTGTTGTGCATTCTTGTGTACCAAGATGACATCAATGTCTTCTCCTGGACATTTCCTGAGCACCTTACTCATTTTGAGGAGGTATTCCGCTGGATTGTCATGGCCAACATTATGATTCAGCCCTGCATATGCCACTTCTTCAAAGACCAACTGGAGTACCTTGGGTTTGTGTAGATGCAAATGGGCTAAATCTTCAACTGGCCAAGATATAGGATATCCAAAGATTGACTCAGACAAACAGTAAGTGTGAAATACAAGTATTTCTGGGGCTAATCGCTACTACAGATGATTTATACCCAACTTCAGATGTATTGGAGGTCTGCTGTTTAAGTTAATAAAAAGATGCCGAGTTTCTATGGACGGAACGTTGACAATGGTCCTTCAATACACTTCAGATGAAGTTAATCAGTGCGCCAGTGCTGCACCACCCAAATTTGATAAAGAGTTTATATTTCATATAGATGCGTCTCTTTCCGCTGTAGGGGCTATTTTCAGAAAAAGGTAATGAGGGGGAGGAGCACGCCATTGAGTACTGCAGTTGAAGCCTGAACTGCCATGAGCGTAGTTATACTGCGACCAAGTGGGAGTGCTTAGCTTTAATCTACGCTTATAAGAAATTTAGGTTATACTTACATGGGGTAAAGCTTAGAGTCAAAACGGATTATACTTTATTATGCTGGTTGCAGAATCTCAAGGAGTCTGAAGGGCGTCTAGCCCAATGGGACATAAACTGCAGGCTTATGCCTTCAAGATCCTCCACCAACCTGGAGCAAAGCACCTGAACGGTGATTGCTTGTTGAGATTGCCAAAAGTTGCCATCACAGCGGATCTGAGTGATGTGATTTACAATAAAATGCTCAGCGGAAAATATGACATTTAACCGCCTCAAGTCATAAAGGCATAAAACGAGATGCTAGCTAGTACCTTTCAGCGGACAGAGAGGTTTAGAAACTGATTGGAGACTCTACAATAGACTTCTAGAGACCCTCAGCATGGCCTAGCATTATTATGATAGCGCACAAGGCAGTCAAACATGGTGAAGTGCGCAAGATGTTGGAATTATTGCGGCCTCAGTATTACTGGGAAAGCATGAACTTCGATGTGCTTAAGTTATCTCCTCCTGTCACCAGTGTTAAGTGGAAAAGCAGTTCCACCAGAAAACTTCATACCAGTTAGTGAAACCATATTTTGCTTGCATACAGTTTCCCTTGATGTCGTTGGCCCACTGCCAACGGGAGATAACTGATCCAGATACATTATGGTGGAAATCAACCACTTGACCAGGTGGGTTGAAACACAGGCAATATGGGATCTGGGGGCGGTCACAGTGGCCAAGTTCATAATGGAATGTATTATCCACTGTCATGGCTGCCCTCAGTTTATACTTACTGATAATGGAACTAACTTCACCTCCTATATCCTTCCCAATCTAAATGAGCTGATGGCCATCCACAGGGTTTTGATGATCCCATATCACCCCAAGTCTAATGGTATGGTCAAGCGAGTAAATGAGACTTTGGTGAACATAATTCAGAAAATGATAGTATATTGACCTTCTGATTGGAGTCCCCTCCTATCCACTTCTGGCTTCATTTACGTTATCAGTTATCATTCTGCCATGGGGAAGAGTCCCTTTCAGTTACTATATGGAAGACACTCTGCTCTTCTGTCTCTGCTTTATGCGTGCATGAAAGACACCAGTGGAACTGATCCCCACAATTATTTGACTAACCTAGCGGACACATTGATCAAGTTGCAATCCAAAGCGTAATCTTTCAGCTTAGCCAAGGAGATAAGGATCAGGACTCCAATCAGGAATAGCGTAGCAGGCTAGCTCAGTTCAAAGATGGAGAGCTGGTTCTATTCCATGACAAACATGGGTTGGGTTGGAAGCACAAATTGCCCAGCATCTGGACTGGTCCATTTAAAATTATTGAGAAAACAGGTGTTGACGCCTATACTATCAAGGACCCTGCAACCAGTTGGAATATTAACCAAGTGCACGCAAAGTTTCTCCAGACATATAAAATGATAGGAGACATAACATCCTGTCAAGTAGGGGTAACGTTAAGATTCTGATATGACTTGATGATAAGCCTTAATAGCCATGGTGGATTAACTCAAATATGATGACCGTGATTTACAGTGTACAAATATTTGAGCGCCTTGGGATGAGGCTATATTGGGTCAGGAAGGATATTACTGGATCGCCTCAAAATAAGGTGATAAAGTGATGTTGACATATCACAAGTTTTTTGAAGATCGCCTTGGACTAAAGCAATACGGAATTTTATAATAGTATATTCTTCCAGAACCAATGAGGATATGGAGAAACTGAATAATCCAAGCCAAAGGAGTGTTATCAACTGAAGGCGCTGACATATAAGCAAGATGAGATAATTGAATAAGGAAGTTTGTATATATGAAGAGAGAGCGAAGCAAGAAGAACCTGCTAAATAATACTATATTAATTAAAGAAGTGTGGATGGGGCTAATTTTTCATTTTTATTAAATTCTACAAGTTGTTTCAGGGACTGGCGATCCCCATATTGTCTGTCTGTTGCTCAGTGGGAACCAGTCCTGTACAAACCCTTCCGGCAGGCCTCAACGATTTTGGCCAAAATTACAACAGGTGGTAACTCATCCTGAGTGACAGTACATTCTTATTTTTATCAGCTTGCTCTTTAACATGATGGAGTGTCCTAGATTCTTATCCTCCTCCACCCTTCTTTGTAAGAGGAAAGATTTTTGAATTTTATTTAATAAGCAGAAGGTTCAACTCTTGGTTAGCATGTTGGTTTATGGGCGGTAAATCTTAAGTTGAGACAAACATGCTATGCCACGATTGAAGATTACCTTTTGGAACAGATAATTTTGGTGCTGTCGGAATTTTTATCAGATGGATTCCTCCAATGATTTATTATTATTTGGGATAAAATGGCCAATCCTATCAGAATGTCTCATTGAATAAATTTTATGGTTGTTTTAATGATTGCTTGGCAGTTGCTCCCCAATGTGGGTTGAGCTGAATTTAGTATTCCACCAATATATGGATTTAGGTTCAGTTGGGACCAAACAATGTCCCCAAATTGGTACTTAAATCACTGGCAACTGATAGCCAATGATGTTCCATTTATATATTTATGTAATATCGGCAGAAACTGATAAATCCAAGTTTGAGGAGGCTAAGGTTGTTTCTGGAACCTAATGTTATAAGATTGACTAGGTCCTGAAAAAAGCGATTATCTGAATAATCAACAAGGAGAGTTGAAATGTGTCATAAGCAATAAGCTGAGTTATTCCAAGTTTTTCAAGCGGCCAAGGATGTTTCCAGCGCCTAATTACTAAGTCAAATCCCAATTCAATATTTATTTATATAATAATTTGTACAGTTCACCAGCAACTGAAGGCCAAGGATGAAGCCAAAACTAATAATTGGTCATTGGGAAGGATGAGGCGAGAGGGTTGACAACAGGGAAGATAGAAAAGCAGAAGAGAGAGAGGTTGGCTGGAAGGTCCAGTGATGAGCCAATAAGTTGGTAATGGGCGCAGTAGCCTTTGGCACATATAAATACCTGGTGCTTCCCTTTCAATAAAGATATCCCTTTGCCTATTCTCCCTTTTTATATAAGTTTATGTATATTCTTATGGGTTGGGGTTTAGTCTGAGGGGATCCCTGAATAGCGCGGGTGACACACCTAGGGCCAGCTGGTGATGCTGGCCCAATTGCCTAAGGTGAAATGGCAAGGTTCAGCTAGTCTTCATACTGGTTGTCCTACCAACCAGCTGAGCCCACTATCGCCAGAAAAGCGATTTTCCAACAGGAACATAACCCGTTATAAGAACAAAAGTTTACATATCATTTATTTCCCCACCACATATCCCACTTGGACGAGTTACAGGCGTAAGAGTTTTATTTGTTCCAGTGCCCATTCCATTCTACCCTAGGGCTGCAATAATGTTTTGGTAGGGTAGCCCTTTTGTTGATTCTGATGCCCCTGGGAACCAAATGTTCTGAATCCGTTGGTACCTGTGATGTCTTCAGCAGAACAGGCAGATGATGAAATTCACATAGTATGACTAATTGTTCCTCCTTTTAAAGCTATTACAATGGATATTCCGGTAATTTCTCCCTCCCAAATAATTAAATCTCATATAGTTGCCAATTACAAGAACATTCTTACTTTTTACAGCCTATTACAGTTTTGATTGTGATCCTATATGGTATCTGTTGAAGCTCTCCTTAATACAGAGCAGCTGGGGTTTCTATGACTTTGAAGGTGGCTTTGGATCTGGTTTAGATCTTGATGTAGGTTATTATGTATCAGGCGCTCTTAAGTCCCTATGTCGTGTTATGCAATGAGACGTCCAGTCTCATTCTTGGTGCATAAATTTGGCTTTTGAGATCAGTTTACCGTGGCGCCAGATTTAGGATTCTCAATAACCATGGGGGGTAGGTCGGTGGCGTCATATGCAATTAAGTATTAACTTGGTTCTTAACCTCTTGTCTCTTGATAACCCTTACTTACTTGGCGAGTTCCCACTATTAGATAAAGCCGTCTCAATTTTTGGCAAAAGAATGTTTTGAGGAATATTAATCCTAATATCGCATATATGATTGGGCAATTACATTTCCAATCTCATAATAATATTAGTTTAAGTGAAAATAATGACAATATCGGCCAAAAGACCCTGGCTGATTCAAGGTGGAACCCTGCAAATTGGGGCAACCCTTTGCAAACTTCTAAATGGGATATTAACTCAAAATCTAGCAGTCAGATTAATCTGACCATGTGGCATATTCCGTGGCACTCATTGAATGGTTCTCCCCCAGCCACGTCCAGTTCCATTTTAACACCTAAGCGGGGACCTCCCCTTTTATAGGCGTGGTGGAGGTCCCCCAAGGTGCAATTATTTTAGCAAATGGTGATTGGTAGAAATATATCATATCATTAACACATGAGTACGTTCTGCCTAAAAATACCTTCCCATCAGTCATCTCACCTAAGTGACCCAAATTTCTTAAGCTCCAATAGGATGAATTATCATATTACCTAAATTGGATATCACCAAGCTATTCCACACGACTAAAATCGTATCTCTCTTGACCCTCAATACAATTTAAATTTGGAATGGTCCAATATTGAGAGGGTTTGTTTTTCCCACGCCAACACTGGTAAACCTTATACATTTTAACTTTTTGGTTATTTTAGTGTTATTCTTTTTTATTATTGTCTAAAACCCTTTTGTGGAGCCAGCACCCATCAGCACCAGCGAGCAAAAAACAGTTGGTTTCCCACACCTACTAATTGATAAATTAACCCCTTCCAGAGCAGTGAGTTTTATCTCTGCAACTCCAATCACCCACCGATTTATCTCCTTATTACCTATAAGCTTGTTATAGTATAAGTTCAGTTTTATATGAGAAAAGCCAATTGTCTTCCAGCTCTCTCTAAAGTATGATCTATCTTTCCACCTGACAGTAAACCTGATTAAATAATTTTCTCTCTGTATCCATATTCAGAGCAAGAGAATTAAGCCCTGAAGGGGTGAGTAAATGTCATGCTCAAAAAGGGTGGATAATGCAGCAATCCTCTCCCCATTGCTTCCTCAATTTATGTTCACACAAATGTCTATTGGGATAACTCCTTGTATGGACTATGGCCATGTGAATAATGTCACGGTATATGATCTTTACCCAATCTTCCTGTAACAAAATAGCATCCAGGCGATAGCCAAATCTTGGGCTTTCTCTAAGTTGGATTTTGTGGACGCCGTTTACCAAATTTGGGTATTTGAAGCCCAAGAGTGGCAAGCCCATTTAGACAAAAAGGAATATTTTCCAGTTCACTTCATGCCTTTTGGACTCAATAACGCGCCTTCCACTTTTCAAAAGTTGATTGATGATATTCTATGTGATCTTCGCTTCCCCTTCGCGGTGGCATACATCAATGATATTTTGGTGCATTCCCTCACCTTTATACAGCATAATAAGGACCTATAGGCTGTATTGGCGGCACTGCAGAAGGCTGCACTTTATGTGAAGATTTTAAAGTGTGAGATTTACAGGGAGGAAGTTACCTTTTTGAGTAAACTGGCCTTAGAGGTGGGCACGACATTCCTCCCAGTAAACTAAATGCCATCCTCTCCTGGCCTACGCCACCACTCAGAAGCAGCTGCAAAGTTTCTTGGATACCATAATTTTCTCTGAAAATTTTTAGCCTGCGCTCTTGCAGATGGCGACTCCAATCCAACCTTTGATACTGAAGAACGTTCCTTTTAAATGCACAGAGGTGTTAACGCGCATTTGAAGCAATCAAAGAAGTATTTGTGGAGCCTTCAGTACTAAAACAAGAAGACCCAACTTAGCCTTTCATAGTGGAATGTGGTGCCTCTGTGGCTACGGTGGGGGCTGTTCTGCTTCATGATCATGATGGGGTGAAATATCCTGTCACCTTTTTCTGCCGTAAGCTCTCCTTGGAGCAATATTAGGTCATATATGACAAGGAGCTTTCTGTGGTTTCATGGTCCCACACCCACTATAGTTAACTTCTTTAAAAAGCATGACATTAAGTGGCCATGATGATGTAACAACTGGTCCTAATATACTTCAAGAAGACACATAAATTGGCGCATCATCAGGCCTTAACGTTTCATGACCTGTGAAGCTTCAATTTCAAGTATGAATTTTTGAAGGGCATGCTGAACTTCTTTATGATCTCTTGATTTAATAATACTTCCTAAGACCCAAAGAATAAGAAGCACAGAAGTTTACTACGTTTATTACACTTGTCCAGATTCTCATAAATGCTCCAACCACAATTTATAGGGCAGACTGAACTAAGACATTCCATAGGGGTTGCGAATACTGGTTGATTAGACAGCCTGTTAGGAGGGTTTAGAGCTGTTTGAGCAGTTGGCACTATTAAGTCGGAAGTGGACTCACCACTCGCCGAAAGAGGAGATACTTCCCTTTAGAAATATAGTATAGGCTCTCCAGAATCTTCAATTAAGTTAATTATGATCACCATGCCCACAGCGTTGGGACACCCAGGTAACAAAAGTGTCTAGATCTTTGTGAAGTAGAGCTTTAACAGGCTGTGTAGGTCTAAGGACATAACCCTTTGGATCATTAGCTGTGTTATTGTAAGGCTTTACACTAAGGACAAGAAGCCAGACGTGTCTACTACCCTTTTCAGGTAGAAAAGGACAATTTTATCTTAAAATATCCTATATTTGTGCCCACTCCAATCCCTCAAGCCTCGCACTTTTTATGTCAATTATATTAAGCTTCTATATATATAAACCCTCAACTCTACCAAAACTTTGAAAGTACCTCATGTAAGTCCAGCATTACCACCATCCATTTCCCCAAAATTTAGAAATTTGAAAAAATTCCAATGGCTTTATGACACTTAAGATACAATAGTGCGATTTCACCAAAGAATTTGAGAATTATGACACTAATTTTACTTCCCTTGCAATATTTCCCAATTTCTATTTCAATATAATTTTATAAACCCTCTTTAAATTGAGCGCCGGACCCCCAAAGATAAGCATGTCTCTATTTAGGTATTTTTTTAGAAACTCTAAGAAGGCTTAACTGGGGTCAGCCAATCATGACGTTCCCCATCACCTTCCACACCATCAGTTCACACACCAACTTGCAAACTGACACTATCCCCTCAATCAAGAACCAATGAACCTGTTTCCTGAGATGGTGCTAACCCAAGAGCCTCAGAACTTAAGAACAGCGCCGCCACCCATAATACCCTACCCTACTTAAAGACCAGTGACCTTACTTGAGAGGTTACTACCCTATTTTGGTTACTAGATTTCGTTTGATTTATAATAAAATCGTTCCCATCCTGCCATTTCCATTTTGCCATCTTTAGCTTTTATGAGCACCTTAAAGCTCTCAGAGGCCATTTCAGTGAATCTGCAAAGACGCATTCATCAACTAGAAAACTTGTTGGCCTCACTCACAGAAGTTGCTTGGTTACATGGTGGATGAACAAAACCCACCAGTGTGTAACCAGAGCTAACTTAGGCTCCTTAAGCTTTACATAATAGGCCAGTCAAGGTTACAAAATCTGCTGCAATGCATAGTAAACCTTCTCTTTTCGCCCTCATATCCATTCTAACCTTTAGATAATTGTGTGGGGTTTTCAGTTGTTTGTTTTATCTTCTCATATAACCCTACAGCCACTGTTTATGAGCTTCTGCTCGCCATCTGTCAGTTCTAGTATTGAGATGAGGCATTACCTGGTTCCATGTCAGCCACAGTTGCCTCTTGCTGTTCCAATGGTATTGGATCAAACGGGACCTGCTATACAGTGGACAATTCTATTTCTGTAACCCATGCTGCGCCTTATACTCCCCATAAAGAGATCTTTCTAATTGCTATAGTTTTTTTTTGCCTAGCGATGGGTCTTCCAATTGCAATCTCCAAACAACGACCCTTCCCAGTCCAAAGTGTTCACAGTTTGCCCAGATTCCCCAAATTCAAACCCTGTTTCCTAGGATATGGTAAACTATATTTGTTAGAAGGTAAGTGGCCCTAAAGATTTACTTCCAACGTTGTGGTACCACGCCCTCACCTTACCACACCAATGAACTTCCCCCTGTGGGGATGGAGGACTAATAAAACCACCCTTATTGGAAGGTAGGAAAAAAAGAAAAAGGTAATGTAAGGCTTTTCACTAAGGGCAAGAATTCAGGTGTTTTCTTCTACCTTTCTATGTAAAATGCATTATTTATTATATAAAATATACTATTTTGTGCCCACTCCAATCCCCCTTCTGTCTATCACTTGGTGTATTGAAAAGGTTAAGCTCCTATGCAAAGAAATTCCTCAACTCTACCAAAAACATTAGAAATACATCAGGTAAGTCAAACAATACCGCCCCACTTTCCCAAAAAATCCAAAAATTTCAAAAATTCTGATGGCTTTATGTCGCTTAAGATACTATAATGCAATTCAACCAAAGAATTTTGAGAATTCTGAACCCAGTTTAACCTTCCCTTCTATTATTTCCCAATTTTTTCTTTCTGATAAATTTAGAAACTCGCTTCTTAATTAGCGCTGGACCTCCAAATATGGAGCATGCCTCAATTTGGAAAAATTGAAAAAGTTTAAAGAAAGCTTAATGGGGGGGCAGCCAATCATGGCATGCTTCATCACCTCTCCCACCCTCAGTTATCACGCCAACCTGCCAACCGACCCTCTACCCTCAAGCTTGAACTCAGGAACTTTCACCAGAGAAGATGCAACCCAAGAGTCATATAGCCCAAGAACAGCACCACCACCCATAATACCCTAACCTACTTATAGGCCAGTGCCCTTACTTGTGAAGTCTCTAGCCAGTTTTGTTCAATAGATTTCGTTTGATTTTATATAATCTTAACCACTCCCACCATTTCCATTTTTTCATCTCTAGAATTTTTGTGCACCGTGAAGCCCACAAAGGCCATTTTGTGCATCTGCAAAAATGGCCTTCCCCTCATCACCTATAAGACTTGGTGGCCACATTCACAGCAGCTGCTTGGTAATTCTAATGAATGAACGGAGCCCACCAGTTTGTAACCAAAGCCAACTAGGGCTCCTTGAATCCTTACAGTCGTCTGCAGCTGGGATTAACTACAATTTTTGGCCTAAGGTGAAGTCGGAATTGTAACCCATTTTTGTCATACATAGGTGATAACCCTGTAAACGCGTTTAAGGAATTGTCATATGAAAAGTGGGTCAAAAAATCTTTTGTCATGTTGCTGGGAGCTAGTAACATAACACCGAATATACTGCTCCAAAACTGATTAGTTCGTTCAGTTTAGACATTTGCTTGAGGAAGGTATGCTGATGACCTGCAAAGCTTGATCTTCACATGTCACACAAGCCCCAAGAGCCTTGAGGTGAACCGAAGCCCCTATCATTGATTACCTCCTGAGGTAAACCAAATAAAAAAAAACATGAGATACAAACAGATACGCCATCTCTTCTGCCGAAATAATCTTTTAGCGGGGTTGAAAATAGCATATTTTGTGGTGTAATCCACCACCACAATGATCACATCATACACTTGAACACTGGCAAACCTAGAATAAAGTACACCAAAATTGAAGTCCATCGCCCTTCCACCTATCAGAGGGGGTGGAGGAGCCCATTTCGCCCTGTACGGTCAGATTTGGAGGGGCACATGCTAAATAGCCTTCAATCCACTCGGGGCATCCTTTGTAAGGCTATTAAAATCATACTCACGCTTTATCAGGTTAATGAATTTCACATGACAGGTTGCCTCATAGTGGTGGACCATAATGTTTTCTTATGAAGCGGGAACGCAGAGCAGAAGGAACCCATACTTGTCACGAAATAAATTATATTATCCTTTTTTGGAATATCATCTGAATGGTGACTTATTATCAACAATCTTTAACATAAGGTCAAGACCTTTGTTGTCAGCTTATTGCAAAGCCAACACATCATCCAAGTTATAACCTCTTCTGTAAAAGCATCCTGAGGAGAAGCTTGGCACTATTTTAGTTACTGTGTCAAAAGTGGGGGCGCTTTGGGTATGGCGACTTAAGGTATGGGTTTGGACTTGGACTTGGAATTGGTTTTTGTTTTGGGGTTGAGAAGTGGAATGTAGGTTGATACTGTCATAATTAAATAAAACGATAGTAATTACATACTGCAAAGATAAAGCAGGACGTGAAGAGGCCAATAAGGGCAAGTAATGAGCCTTCCTGACCTGAAACACACAAAACCAACGTTGGGTAAAGGCAAAATATGTCCATGTTGGTTCTGGGGGTGCACTTGATGGACATTAGGGCGTTACATCCTCGGCCTTGCAGTGCACTAGTTATATATTAAATGAGGAAATGACGTTACGTTTGTAAGGAAAATTGGTTTTTGATTTCGTTCAGTTTAGCATATTGCTAAATTAGGCAATTCCAGTTTCAGTCAATCACCCTTTTGTGAGAATACTTGAGATATAGCACCAGAAAGGATGGTGTTTTGCGTTTATTGGTTTGTTTGGGCACATTGTATTGCCCGATGGGAAATGACCCCCCAATTTTTATATATATTATTTCATGAACAACTTTCTTTGTTAGTCGTCTGGTTAATAATAAAACCTCGGTTTTATTTTGATATGCTCATATGCTTAATCCTATGCCAAACTCAGAGAGGTCTCAGACATTGAAGTTTATGCCATTCTCGCCCTAAGCCCTTTGGATAACATACTCCTTTTGAAGTGAATTGTTAACTCTAGTTCAGTGGTGTGTTCCTGGGTAGTGAATGGGGCCCTTCCCACCACTTCTAGAAACAGGAGCGTTATAGACACGCTCTTGACAGCTACCGTGGCAATGGCTTGAGGAGAAGGTGTCATGATTTTCTCAGGTGGAGCTACTGTAGCTAACTCAGAGTTATCAATAGAAACATGTACCATTGAAGGGTTGCGACTAAGGAAGTCTGGCAAAATATTGTGGAACCCTTGATTAACTTGTACTTAAAATCAAAACTCAAGAGGTTTCATTAAGTTCAGTTATGCGAGCTAGCTTCTGTGGATTGCTGTAGTAAACAAGTAATTTGTGGTTAGTGCTCACCACTACTGTGTGCAAGGAACCTTGTATGAGATACTGCCAATGCACCAGAGACCAAGCAACAGCAGCCACTCTTTATCAAATATGGCATAAGAACGCTCAGTCACACAAAACCCTCCTTGAGAAGTAAGCCATAGGGTGCTCCCCTCATGTTCTTGCAACAAGATGGCGCCCACTGCAGCACCGGAGCCGTCTCCTGATACAATAAAAGGCTTGTCCTCATTATCATGCCGCAAAACAGGAGTAAAGTTTAAGAAGACTTTATTATTTAACCGAGGTAAGCCAACCAGGGGAAAGACATTACCAAATATATGTGAAACTAAGATAATTAACAATATTAAATTAAGCACCCCAGGGTACTCAAGTTACCCCTGTTGCCAGCGGGACTGCCAGGTATGGGGGGTTGGTGCACTACTCCGAGGGGGTTTCCCCTGCTATGGAGCAGGTGTGAAGGAAAGGGTCTGTGTGGAGGAACCAGAGTGGGAACCATGATTCTATGAGCGCTTTTTGTCTTGGTCTCATATATCCATAGAGCCAGGCTTGGAAGTGCTCTAGTAAGTGGACATGGAATCTGTTAACAATCCCATGAATGGTTGGGACCGTGCCCTTGAACGCATCTAATGCAATTGTGTGTATTGTCCACATTGCAATGGGTATTATTAGGGAGCGGAGGGTAGATGGGATTGGTGACTCAATCTGGAGCGCGAAGATACTTTTGATATCGAGAATTCCTGTTCGTTTTGAATCTTAAGCAGCGTGCGACTTCCTGCCATATAGCTTTGGTTGGGGGGCATGTTTCTAGGCGGTGATGTAGGGATCCCTCCCCTCCACATACTGCACATGTTTTGTTGAGGGAGTTGGAGCGGTCCGCCACCTATAGGTCCTTCTCAAACAGCGCCAGGCGTTTGCTCTTATCCTTGGTCGTAGGAGTGGGTGGTGTGTCATTTTCCATATTGCTTTCTGTGTGGTTAAATCATAGGGAATGTCCAGCATACCTAGGTATTCTATCCTAGCTATGCTTGGGGTTGTTGCGAGCATATCCCTCTGGGGGTGGTTTTCTGGGTTTCTTAAAATGAATTGGGGGCTGGGTCGTCCCCTTCCCTGTATAGTACCCATGTTTTCTATGGTCCATCCCATACGGCGGATAGTTCTGAGGATATGTTTGAAATGAGGGGAGGTTCCATGCGGACCTGTTGCAGTAGGGTTCTTGGCAAGGTATGAAAGTAGTCTAGGTGGACTATGTGGGTTTGTTAATTTGAGCGCCTGTGCAAAGTTAGTCCTTGCTGCTCTGGACCAATGTTGTTGCAGGAGGTCTGGAGCAAGGAATTCCTTTATCCAGGTACCTAGGATGTGATTGGCATGGCTCTCAAAATCTATTAGTCCCATGCCTCCGCTTGAGCGTGGACCAAATAGTGTTTCCATCCGTATAGGAGGGTGAGAGCCAGGCCACAGCCAGCCCTGGATAAGCGCGCGAATTGAGGTTATAAAGGTAGGTGAGAAGGCTATCGCATGGGCCTGGTACCACAGTATTGGGAGGATGAGCGAGTTAGCAACTGTAACACGTCCTGTTAGTCCTGGGGTTCTCCCTTGAAGGAGGCTACGCGTTTGGATACCCGTTGTAACATGTTACTTTCCATTGTCTCATTAGCATAACCCCCTGATTCTAGCCAGATTCCAAGGTGTCAGACAGGAGTGGTGGTGGGAGGTGTTGCAAAGGGTAAAATAATTGGGTTTTTTCTACGAGTGTTGGTGTGAGGTTCTGATGTTGTGGCCCAATTGTTTGTGTATTTGCCTAAGAGGATGATTTCTGTCTTCCTTTTGTTGAGCGATGCATTGCTCACCTTGGAGTATACCTCTAGAGTGTGTTCCAGCTGTCGGTAATCTTCATTGTTTGCTATACCTGCTACGCAGTCATCTGCAAAGGCCAGTATTTTGACTGTTGGTTGTCCTTGTGCGGTTATCCCATGAGACGTGAGTCAGTTACTCGGAGGAGTGGGTCAAAGCTGAAATTGTATAGCAGTGGGATGAGGGGATCCCCTTGTTTGAGCCCTCTGTGTGGTTTGATATTGTTTGTTAGGAATCCAGGGCCGCATACAGCCATGGTTGCAGATTCTGTTAGGAGCATCGCCCATTTTATGAATCTTGGTGGGAGTTTGAAGGCATGTAGACATTCTTTTAGGTATGGCCAGCTAACACGGTCATACGCCTTTTCCTGATCCAAGCAGACCAGGGCACCAGTTGCTTTGAATTGACAAATGTTTTCAACAGGGTGTATGTTGTTCCATATTGAAAGCCTTGGTATAAACCCAAACTAGTTGGGTGATAGGACGTCAGATGCAATTGCGCCTAATCTATCTGCTAGAATTTTTGTTAAAATTTTTGTGTCAGTGTTGGAAAGTGCAATTGGGCGCCAGTTGGCCAGATCCAACTTGTCACCCTTTATATACAAGGTTATAACGTAGGATTCATGGCCTCCTGGTAATAGGCGTGTTTTCAACAAACCCTGGTTCATTGACGCCAATAGGAGGGGGCGATTTGTTGAAAATATTTTTTGTAAAATTCGTAGGGTATCCCATCAGGCCCTGGGCATTTCCTACATGGTGCACCGCGAATTGTTTCCCAAAGCTTCCCCCGTGTAATAAGGGATATTTTATTGTAATTTGGTGGTATACTTTGTATCTTGGCAGTTTGAATAAATTCTTTAATTTTTTGTGGATCTGTTGGCATATCGTGATATAATTTGGTGTAATAGCGGTGTACTTATGCCTTGACTTCCTCAGGGTCAGTTGCCACGGTGCCATTGGTTTTGTGGACCTGTGTGCACGCAGGCTGGTTTCCACAGGAGTGGAATTGGCAGAAAAGTATGTCAAACAGGTTTCGCCTTCCTTTATGAACTTACCTTTGTTCAATACTTTGATTCTGTGTTGGTGTTCAAAGATGAGATTGTTAAGTAGGGCTAAAATTTCTGCCCATTTGCGTCCCCAATTAGGGCTATAGCCAGATCTCGGAGTATTTATTTCCAGGTGGTCTAGTTCTGCCAAGGTACGCTTGATTGTGGCTGTGTCCGCGGTGTACTTGCGTGATGCAATATGTCAAGTTTTGTTGATTAAATCTTTCTTAAAATTTTCCCATGTTCTGATGGGATCTGAAGTGAATGAGGCTGTGAATTCTGGGTTTGTAGCCTTGTTTTCAACCCAGTCATATATCTCGGGCAATTTTATATTTTCTAGGTGAAGCTTTCTCCAAGGCGACACCTGTGTGTGGGATTGGGTTGGCGCTAACTGCACTGTAACTAATCGGTGATCAGAAAAATTGATCGTTTTTTTTGTAAATTTGGAGATTCTTGAGTGGTGGGATTGTGGGATGAGGATGTGGTCAATATGACTCATCAATATGAGCAGTCCCTCGCATATGTTGGGTCTTGTCATGTGGGGAAGGATTGGTGAATTGGGGGGAAGAGCATCCTGTAAGCCAAGAGATGCCTTCATTGTGCGATATTCAATGTGTCCAGGTGGGTATCACCTGGGATTAGGCCATCAATCTGTATTGGGGTTATCCCAGCAGTTGAAATAGCCTAACATGATGATATCTGGTGGGAGGGTGAGAGTAGAAATTTTTTTCAATTTTTTTCTCTCAGTTGCAGTGCACGGTGCATAGATACATGCTAACAAAATTATTTCATCTTGGCATGTGATTTTTGCTACCAGGACTTGACCGTGCAAGTGTAATGATGAATTTGTAATTTTAAATTTTTAGTTGTTTTGGACTATCACCCCACAGTGAGATGTCCATACTGATTGTGATGGTGCGACCCAGGTTGACCAGAATTCTTCTTCCCCTTGTAGGCAGTAGGTTTCTTGGATGGCCAAGATGTCTACAAGAGGTTTTCGCAGGAATGCCAGATTTTTAGCTTGGGACGTATGAGACCTAGCTCCCGCGATGTTTAATGTCCCTATTGACACTGAGGTGCTCGTGGCACCTCAGGAACAGTTGGGAGGACCCACTGGTCCTATCCCACCGTGGCTCATTTTGGCCATGCTCCGCATCTGTATTCCAACTCTTTCACTGCCATTGTTGGTTCCCTTGATCTGACCCAATGATTCAAGGGAATTGCGGTTTTTTGCATTTGCGTCAACTTTTTCTGCACAGGTCTCATGTTGATTTGATGCGGGCTGTTGATTGGATTTTATATTTTTGAGGTTCAATTTTTGTTGCATTGTGCACAGCATTTTCACCCAAATTGCGGTTGCATTGTTCCTCAGTATGTGCATGACTGATGACGCTTTGTGGCTCAGTCTGG
The DNA here is from genome assembly GCA_022478985.1 of Massospora cicadina. Lineage (NCBI taxonomy): Eukaryota > Fungi > Entomophthoromycota > Entomophthoromycetes > Entomophthorales > Entomophthoraceae > Massospora > Massospora cicadina. The sequence continues at coordinate 131,755 of JAKSZP010013204.1, forward strand.
TTACTGTGAAAATTTTCGACCTGTGCATATTGTTCTGATTGGTTGGTTCAGTGAATATCCAAAATATCCTCCTGAATTTGTCCGTGGTTAATGGCGGATTCCGCGTGTGCCGCCGCTTCAGCCTCTGCTCTCTTGCGGGCTTTTTGTGCTGCTTTACGCTGTTTACTTGTAACTGGGTCCACGATGGAGTATATCCATCTTCACCCCAGCGGAATGGGTGGTGACCATCAGTCATTTTGGCGAAGTTTTCATTATCTTCGTCCATAGCTTCTTCACAAAAATCATTTTCCATTAAGCCCTCTTTTACAGGGCATGCATGTTCCTTGTGGCCCAATGAGCCACAGTGGTTGCAAATGGTGGTGCGCGTTCTGGTGTAAATTGGAATGCAGCTGACTGGCCCCCATCTGCGAAGTGAAATTCTGCTGCATGAGGAATTCTGGATAAATCCTCTTCCACTTTTGGGAAGGGGTTGATTACAGTGATAGCTTTGCCCGTGCACAGGTCAGGCATTAAGCAAAATTGCTGTAATTTGAGTTGTTGGATTTCTCCGTAGGCCACAAGACCTTTGCAGAGCTCCTCCTTGATTACCTTACAAGGAAGGTTGGTGGGGAGCGAGTCAAAGGAGATAAACAAAGTTTTCGCTTTGTTCCATCTGGTGCGCGCGGTGCACACAATTTTTTTGCCCTCAGGGAGGGCAATTTACATGCAGATTTTTGCTGCAGCATCGGCTTCATCGGCTGTTTCAAAACCAATATTGATCCAGCTGCGGCCCATGTTGTTGGTGGCTACGTACACCGCGTGAGGGAAAAGTGAGGGCTGTGCCTCACATGTTTTCTCCCACAAGGTCGGTGACTCATCCCCAAGGAAGAGTCTGATCCCGTGTTCCACCTTTGACAAAGGTTGGTTGAATTGAATTTACATGTATTCTGCGTGCTTTACAGTAAATACCATAAACCCAGATGGTTTCTGAGTTTGCGATTTTTTTATAACTTGGGTTCCTGGTCCTCCTCCAGGGTGTTTCTTGCCCTTAGTTGCACCGTTAAGCGCACCGCTTGCTGCGACGCTCGCCCATGTTGTATTATTTTTGTTATTAAAGTCGCCCATCTTTCCTGTGTGTGATTATCCAAATTTGTTGTTCAAATCAAATTGTATTAACTAAAGTGATTGTTACGAGAAAGAAAGTTTTCCCAATAAAGTTTAAGAAGACCTTATATGCATTAAAAGCCTTTTGAAACTCTGGGATCCAAAAAAGGGGTATTCTTACCTGTGAGGGGGTGTAAGGGGGATGTAAGCTCCAAGATGGCTTTTAAAAACTTCTTAAGAAAATTGATAGATCCAAGAAAGCTACGCAGCTGCTTTTTTGTCACAGGGTAAGCCAATCACAATAAGCATTTAGTTGAAGCTGAAATAGCATGACTATCCTTAAAAATTTATTCCCAGGAGCTGGACTTTCATTCTTGTGAAACTCACATTTGGAAGGCTTTGCCAATAATCCATCCTTATGTAGGGCTGCCACCAATGCCACCAAATCCTTACCATGCTGTTCAACGCTAGGAGGTAAATAAAAAAATCATCAAGGTATGCTATTGCTCAGGAGACCTGAGATCCCTCAAAGCATCATCAATGCGTCACTGAAATACTTCTGTTGCATTTTCAAGCCAAATGGCATAGCCTTAAATTGATAATTCTATACCAGTTTAAGATATCAGTCAACCATTCCTGGCCAGACTTTACCAGCACTTGATGGAATGCATTAACTAGATCAAGTTTAGTGAAGACTTTTGACTTGTAAATGGCTTGGGAAATGGAAGCTTTTGAGGGAATGGGATATGAATCAGGAACTATGATGTTGTTCAGGTGGCCATAATCACATAGGGTCTTAGAGTTCTGTAGGTTTCTATGCAAAACCACTGGTGAGGACAAGGGAGATGTTATTTAATCATCTAACCTTTAGCAACCATGTCATTCATCCAGACTTTAAAAGCTTGATCCTCCTGTGCCATATATATGTTTACTGGGAAGTTGATTTTAATGGGATCAACTGTCAATTTGAAGTTCAGATCAAACTCTGTATGTTTAGGAAGTCAGGTGGCATGTTAAACTTTAAACAAAGCTTTATAAGGCTCTAGGATTTTCGGCATAGTAGGAAGGTCAGGTACAGCATCTAAGGTGGAGTACTCTAATGCCACCACCACGTTAATTGTAATTAAAGTGGGTAACTGAAATATTCCCTGAGTAGGTATGTGTGGTGAACATCAGCATGTTTCTTTTTAAGTATATTCTCACAGATGTACGAAGCCACCCCAACCCCCAGGATCACTGGACACAGCAAAATAGGGATAGATGAGAAGTGAGCCACAAACTAGTGTTCAAGTGCTATGAACTTGAGAGGCTTACGGAGCAGCAGTGTGACCATGTGGGACGCGGGAAGCACCCAAGACAGAGGCCCCAGTATCAACTGGTAGAAGCAAAGCTTGCACTACCTTCAGGGCAATGCAATTTACAGCTGCACCGGTGTCCACCAAGGCATTTAATGTGACATCTAGCTGCTCCACATTAATTTGCATATAGAACATGAACTAGTCATGCCATAATTATATAATTTGTTGAGGTGACAAAAATGAGTAGCTAATTATTCAACCAAAGAGGGTATTTGTCTTTGCTCAGATAAAGGCCATTCTAAGTATCATAGCTGATGAAAGCGCATATGATAAATAACTCGCCTCAGGGTTGGAGGAATCAGAGAAGGGCTGCATCACTGACATATCCTCATAAACTGGATTCTCCTGGCGCTCAGCTTTAATTTGGTCAGCCAAGGAGCTATATTAGGGAGATATAGCTGCTGCGTTAGGATCTATCTTGATTAAAGCCTCGCCCTTTGGTCTTTTAGTATTAATACCTTCCACATAAGGCTCAGCTTCATATTCTTCTTCCACTTCTTCTGCCTCATGTAATATCCTTCTTCCTCATACTTCTCTTTTATCTGTTTCTATAAGCGTCGTAGGAGATATAATTAGAGAAATGAAATACACTATGAGTACACTTAGGAATTACACTGCTTTAGTGCCTCCAAAGTAAGAGAAAGGTGAAAGGAGCCCTTAGAGTTAAGCGCCCTGGGCGGGCTCTGATCAGTAAGAATTAAGATGGGTGTAACCAAGGAAAGATAAGTTATTATGCAGAGGTTATCATGGTTTCCCATGTCCCACGCAACAGGGAAGTTTGAAGAGAGCTAGCCAACTTTGAATGATCAACCAACTGTCCCCAAAGCATCAAGTCTTGAAAAAAAAACGTAACTAGGGGATTTGTTTGGTTGGGTTAGTTGTTAGGATGACAACGTGCCATGAGAAACTATACTATAATATGGTTCTTCAGCATCCACAACAGTAGCAACAGACTATTCAGATGCGCCTTAACAGAATTTGGTGAAGGATATTGGGGAATGTCCGTGTCCTTTTAAAGTTGGGGTTTCCAACAGTGAAGTTGAACCAGCACCTAAGGTTCCTCTATCATTGAGGCCATTAAAAGTGACCCTTGAGTGTTGTCCACTTAAAAACAAAACCCGCTGATTATGATATAGATTTAAGCAAAAAATAACAAAAATAGTGCTTTTGAGGATATAGTTTTTATTAGTAATAATTAAAAAAATAGCCCAAAACCCTATCTAAGATATAATGCTGGTTTTTAAGCTTGACTAAAGGAAGGGAGGCTGCTAAGCTAAACTAAAATAGTGGGGAATGATTTCTGATTTTTATATTATAAATAATGGTTTAAATCCCAAATTTTGGCTCAAAAGTATCAGCTGATGTTTTAAAGTTATTCTTTGAATTTTTACAAATTTCCAAATTTTTGAATCTACTTTTTTAATTTTTGATGAGGCGTCAAGTTTGATTACTGTTTTTGGCCCTTTTTTTAACTTTCTGCTGGAATTTAAATTAGTAGTTAAGTTTAACCTTCTCAGATTGACTTCTAGTTGCGCCCCCTTCTGGGGACAGGGAATGGGGGCCATGCCAGAGAGCTTCTTAAATTTTCCAAATTCTTCTTAAATTTTCTTGATTTTGTTTAAATATTAATTTATATTTTTTAATTAGATGAGTTTGGGTTGAGGGGTAGATAGATCAAAGGCATGTGTCAGGCAAGTGGAGAAGCAGTCACCCATCTCTCGTTGAGGGTATGCCTTAGGTCAATGATCTGAGTGAAGGGCTGAGACTTGGGGTTTGGCTATTTTTGACCTAAAAGGGGTGCACGACCCTGTCCATCTTAATAACTGAAGCTAATGATCTTACACCTGCCTTAACAATACCACTGGGCAAGTAGTTTAGCTCAATTTAGACATCTAAATTTTATTTAATAATTGGCTTAGTGGCCCCAATAACCAACAAAAAATAATTGTTTAAATACTTTAAATGGTAAGAAAAAGTAGCAGAAAGAATATAATAACCAGAATAGTCTTCTTTGGTAGATGATAAAACCAACAATCTTCCAGTAAGATAATAATAATTCGTAATCATGCCACCATGATAAGTTTCTGCACCAAAAAGTAGACAGATAACTGGCCACCCTCATGATCAAGAACATATATCCCACAAAATTCTCAACAGTAGCATCATTACCCGCATGTTGTACTATTCTGTTTTTCAACCTCCTGAGTTCAGCAAATAATAATGTAGGGTAATCGCGGGCTCCCAGGGGTAATATGGTTAATGATTTATGTATTAAGCTGGACCAACAAGAGCTTATAACTGGCTCATTTGCATTTGAATAGTTTTTTTTATTAAAATGGCAGTTTAGGGCTTCAATGGCACCATACTAATTTGATAGGTGGTTGATCGTCACTTTCAAACACCACCACAGCTAGGCCCCTGTCAAGGGTTCAGCTTGTTCCATGGGAAAGAGATCTTAAGTGGGAATCATATCAGATTATTTAATAATTCTAGATCTGGGCTAGACTCGTCCAGTTCCTTGAAACCCCTTAAAACAGAGGGAAGACAAGTGAGAAGCCCATTTCATTGATTTGGCTGATAAAAATTAGACTGGGCTCCAAGTCAGGGTGCACGAGCACCCACTGGAGAGCCCAGAATGTCATAGGCACAGTGGTCCAAGCAACTTGTAGGAGTGGAGTTCTATTTGGGACGTGAGGAAAGTAAAAGTTCATAAATGTACCAAAGGCCACAAGGCAAACCAGATGGTTGCAATGAGGGCAACCGCAAGTCTTGTGGGGGCAACTATAAGGGCGGGAGAGGCAGGGAGGATGCCAACTACTCCAGGGTTCACAGTTGCTAGCCTTTGGATTCAAATAGATGAGCTTGCACGCCAGAGAGGCGCAACACAGGGGCCGCTGCGCGATCAGAGGTGAGATTGGAGGAGAAATGTGACCTAAAAGGGGGTTGGGACCAAGCTTCCCCTGAATGGGGTGCTCCAGGCCCCACAGGTGTCTGAACCATCTATGGCTGAGTCAGGTGTGGACCCCAAGTCCACGAGCGGCAGGGCAGGGCCACTCTGGTGCTGATCCAACAGGGGAGCAGTTTTGGAAAATCTAGCGTTAGAATGGATGGGAGGGTTTGCATTAAATGAATGCACAATAATGAACAAGACAGTGTGTTTGTCATTGGGGTGAGCTGGTTTATTAAATTTATAATCCACCACCACATGGTGGGGTCACACACCCAGATGATCCAGTCAGCAAACATTGGGATAAGGTCTGGGCATCATCGCTTCACCAGGTTGATCAGTAGAATTTTAATTAAAAGTAAAGTGGACGGAGGCTGCATCAAGCTGTATAGAGTAATTGAGGTTTATTGAGTCCAAAGTGTGAGAAGATAGAAGAATGAACTGACAACTGCCTCTGGGCAGGGAAGTTGCCTTAAGTACTGGGTGAATCGCATAGGGGAGGTATTATGGGACTGGTCATTTGGGGTTGGCTCTGGGATTAGGTTGGATGGCAGGGAGTGGGGTGGAGGGAAACTCAAAATCTTGGCAAAGATAGAAAAAACCTTTGCAAAAGTTTCCACATTTTTTAGCCAAACAAAATTGATGGTGCCATCCAGGTCCTGATTAATTGAGTTGGCCTGTTTGCATGATTTGGATTTTCCAGATTCGTCCCAGGAGGCAGGGCCGCTGGACTGAGTTGTTTGGGACCTGGTTCAAGCTCTCAATTGGGCTATTTGCATGATTTTAACTTCCCAGATCCATCCCAGAGAGTTGGGGCAACTGGTATGAGTCGTTTGGTGCCTGGTTCAAGATCTGAGTCATGCCCTGACCTGATTTCTGGCGCCGGTCAGTCCATACTGGCTCCCCTCAGACTGGAATTTTCAAACTGGGCCCTGATTTTGGTTGGTGCTATTTACTCAAAATTTTGACATAGTCTGCCTAGGGAAGTGGGGGCCCAGGGGCTAGCCCATGGTCTATTGTGTGCGCAATATCTCTGCAGGCCCCCTCTATTACACTTAACAGGGTTGAGGAGGGGAGAAGGGGTGGGAACAGGTTATCCTTGGGGGTGAAGAGCAGTCACCCAGCGCTCATATAACACTTGTGCCAAGTCGCTCAACTGTGAAAGGGGGTCCACTTGGCCCTTGGGACCACTTGTTTTGTCCAAGAGGTGTTGCTCCCTATCCAGTTGCAGGGGCTGGTCTCCAGGATTTACATCCCTGCCCCATTAAAAAAAGAATCCATGTTTTGGGGCGCTGTATTTATAGGGCCCTCCGTGGGTGACATCATAACAGCTCATTAAACTGAAACATTGCCTAAAGACTTAGGGCTAGACCCTTGACTACACTCATGTTTCTCCAAAGCTAAAGGTATGGAAAGAAAAGACTTATTCAGATTTTAAAGGCGCGCGTGAGTCTTTACAAACAGTTTTTAGGTGTCTCCACGGGTAAAAATAATGAACCAAATTACCAGCCGCCTTTCCAGTTGATGTGGAAAAATCACCCCAAAGAGCTTTAATCAGATGATTGAAGTTAGAAGGTGGAGCTGCCATACCAAAGCGTTTCTCACGGAAGTATTAAAAGTTTAACAAAAAAACTTATTAACTATTTTAGACAGAGGTAGGGTCTGAGACCAGTTGTAAAATAAATTTAAGAATACCTAAAAAAATCTTCTAGACTGAAACAGAGCAAAGAACTTATAGAAAGTCTTGAAGGACAACACTTCAGGATGATGTAAATTCCATAAAGCGTTTTAAATCTTCCACAGATATCCATAAAAGTGAATGTGTGGAACACCAAAAAACTCTAATCAGCTTCACTGGGGACTTTAGTACAGCAATCCACCCCACAAGAGGGCAAACGAGAATGGTTTAAATTTTTATCAATAGAAGCTTTCAAAGCGGTGGAAGCTAACACCTAATGAATATTAAATTAACTTCTATGGTAATTCTCAGAATAAGACCAACATGCTCACAAAGGGTCCAAGACCACTCAGATACAAGCATGATGGGTGGTAACTTCACAGTTGGCCATAGTGAGAATAACGCTGATACGCACTAAAAGAAAGCCAAAAATAATACTGTAATGAGCAGCATAGAGACCTTGACAATCAGCCAATGCCCTGAATAACTCTCAGAGAGAGCCCGCATGGATAATTCTTATGCAAATATAGTAAAAGGGTTGGTCAACTAATGTCAATAGTATGTCTGTAACTTTCTTGTTCCCTAAGAGTTGGTGTGAAATTTATATCCACACAACTAAAAAAGCTGCTTAAAGGAAAGGGAAAAAAGCACCACAAAAGGTGGTAGTACACAGAGGACCCAAGGAGAGGATGTACAGATTCTGTGTAAATTACTAAATAAAGTAAAAACACAAGGACTTGGTTAAATCTCAGAGAAAGTCCATAACCAAGTGCAAATCAGCGTTGGGGTTCTTGGGCGTTTTTATTTTGGGGGGTCCAGGCTACCCCAAGTGAAGAATAGAATCCATAAGTAATTAAAATTAATTTGAGGTACACTGACCTAGGGACGGACATTATCAAAACTCAATGAGCAAAAGAACTGATTGAGCTTAACAATAGAAACAAAGAAAAACTCCAACCAGGCGGGGAGCGGAATACCACTAACCAAACATGGCTGAGGGGGGGTCAGGCAGCTCTGCTACAGGCTTGTTACTAATGACAGATTTTTTGGCTGTATTAGACAAAAGAGGAGAGCCAGGGCGTTAAGCATCAGCGTGATGGGGGTGGATTTGAGTACAAAGATGGGTTACCTTCATTGAGATCAGCTTAAGACAGCCTAAACTACTTATGCTACATGATGCTCAGTTTGAAGGCGGGCATCTGGGAGGTGGGCCAAATTGGTTATATTTTGCCAGGTGATTTTATCAGATGGGTTGAATGCTGCTAGTCTCACAACAAGAAAGACAGCGTCAAGGGCATCATCTTTTAATTTGCTAATTTCATCCTGTGCTGCTTCATGGAATCAGGGGGAAGTCAATTGTGTTCAGTCCCTTCATGGAATTGAGCAACTAATTGGGCCATTGCTTTGTGGAGGCGGTGGCAATGGAGTGAGGCCCCCGCTGCTAAGGTGAGCTGGTGGCCAATTTGGTATGTGATGGCATTGGGTTTAGGAGCAAAGTGCCTGGGTGAGAGGAATTTGTCAAAATCATAATTATAAACTTGACCCATTCATAATCATCCAGCATGAGAGGTTCGCCGAATTCCTTATTTATGATAATTTTACCCAATTCACCAACCTCGTCCAATAGGTCCTAAGGATTCTGGTTTACAAGAATAGTGGAGGCTGAATTTGGGTGGGTGATGGTAGGCAAATGGGTGGATGCTTGGGTAAAAATGATGTTCCAAGCCTGACTCTGATTGACTGGGTTGTATCTGGGTGAGTGAATGTGGTCACGATTTGGTATGAGCAGATTTCCAACTCTGGCCCATTGAGAAAGAATGTTAGGTGGGAGGGGGAAACAAAACGCCCCATATAGATTCTGGTGAAAAGGGTTCAGAAGCCGCATCAGAGGAAGCGGCTTGAGAGCAAGGGTTTTTAATGGTCAAACCCAAAACAGAGGTGACAAATTTAGCGACCATTTTTAACACAAGACCAAAAGAAATGCTCTTGCGCTGGTGCAATATGAGCATGTGGATTTGTTGGGCTATGGCAGGGTGGTGTGGGATTATGGTGGCAGTGACATGAGGGGCAGAAAGACGCTCTGCACCAGAGGGAACAGTAAAGACGAGGTTGGGCTGAGTTCCCTGAGCCAAAAGTCCCACCATCAACTTATTGTACAAAATTTGGGGTGGGAGATGTGAAGGGAAGGATGCAAATGACACCACTAGTGTTCTGTCTGAAAGGAGGAAAGTATTGGTGCTTGGAATGAGAGTATATTTTGTAAATTAAGGGAGTTGAAGCAGCTTCTGCAGTGTTCTCCTCCATCTGGAAGCAAATGTAGAAATACCCTTAAAAGGTTGGAGATAAATAAAGCCATATGGCGCATTTGTAGCATTGGCAAGCTCGATTATTTCTTTATCAGCATTAGGAATAAACGCCCATAGTTGGCACAGAGGAAAAATTGAATATTAGAATGAATTTGGCGAAAGAATGGGGGTAAAAAGGTGGATGCGCGCAAGGTGGTGCACTAATATCCTGTGGGTGTGACGGACAGGGTCTCTGAAAACTGCTATAAAGCAGTTGGGCAAGAGTGCCCAAGTGAGTGCCCACAGGCAGGATAGCCCTGCTGTGGAGAGATCCTGAATCTGACTATGCGGAAACCACTGTACCACATAGGTTTGGATCACAGTAAAGACGATGCTGGCGCTCAGAAGGAGGGCCTGACCCCCTGAGAGGGCGTACAAGGACTGGATGGCCTTGTCAAAGTCTGAACTGCTGTCCATGAGGTGGTTTCTGGGTTTTATTAATAAAGTGATTTGCAAATGCGCAAAACTAATTATAGAATTTATTAAGTTTTATTTGAGTTTATAGAAGATGAAACTGCTTTAAACAGTTTCGCCTGCTCAGATTTATACTGAGCTTTTTGGGAAGAGCGGGTCCTGTTCCCACGAAGTCCGCGGGCATCTTCCCAGCGGTGGGCCCTATCTGAAAATCTAGACCCTTGATTTTGGTGTCAAGGCCTGTTCTCAAACTTGGGCTGGGTACCCTCAGGGTTGCATAAAATAATTCCGCATTCATTATTCAGCTTAAAATTGCTCTCGAAGCCTGGGCCATTCCCTTCACCCATATTCCCCAATATTGGTTCGTTGCCTCTTTTGGGAATATTTTGTTCGTTGGCATCTGGTTATCCAGAGCGCCATTCGCAAGGATTTTCATCCTTGTTGATACTCCTAAATGCAATAGATTCAGCCTCCATTTGGTCAGAAATTCGCATCTGAGGGTCCAATCCCTCGTCGCCACATTTAGTAATATTGGATTTGGCAGCATCTGGTTGGCCAGAGCGCCATTTCTGAGGCTTCCCTTCTCTGTCAGCCTTTTGATTCAATATTGCTTCCAATTTTGAGGCATCTGATTCATCAGATTGCCATTTATGATAATCTGGAGCAGTTAAGCCCCTCTCCCCTGGCCCCAACTATCACCCTAGGGAAGATTAGGGCTATGTGGTGGTCAGGCAACGCCTTAAACGTTACATCACCCTCCCCAGATGAGAGCCCCTCCAGTTCCAGAACTCCTCCACCTTCTGTGGGCAGTTGCTGCAGTCATCGGCCATCTGCCAGGTGGACTCCTCCACCGGGTATCCTACCCATTTGACTAGGTACCAGTGCTTTCTCCGCGAGATTTTTGACTCCAAGATCTCCTCCACCTCATACTCCACCTCTCCCAGGTTTCCTAAGTGGACAGGCTCCAGTTTCTCTGGGAGAGGGCCTTCAAGCTTTTTAAGTTGCGAGACATGCAGCACTGGGTGCGCCCGCAATCCCTCGGGGAACTCAAGCTTGTACGCCACTTCATTTACCTGGTGGAGGACTTTGAATGGGCCCAGAGCGACTGGTCCAAATTTCCTACAGCTTTCCAGCACCGAGTATTTCTTCGCGTTGATCATCACTAGGTCTCCTTCCTTTAACTCCAGGGCCTCAGATTGGTGAGTGTCAGCCTTCCTCTTCTGCATATCTATCACTTTGACTAAGTTCGCACACAGGGCTTTCAGGTTTTCCTTCATTTCTGTTGCCAAGTCGTTGGCCGCTGTATTTGGTTCTCTGGGGTGGGTTTCCACCATCTTTGGGTGGAACCCATAGTTAGCCATGAATGGCGACATTTCTGTTTACAATGGGTCAAGTTGTTATAGGCAAATTGGGCTAGTCTTAGCCAGTCCGTCCAGCGTTCCTGTTGTGTAGCCATGTATCATCTCAGGTACTGCTCGAGGACTTGGTTAACTCATTTCTGTCTGGCCGTCAGACTGCGGGTGGTAAGCTGAGGATCTGCATGGCTTAATCTGAAGATTTTCAAGTAGGTGTTGCCAAAATTGGGCGATGAATTGAGGGCCTCTATCCGATACTATCTCCTTGATGGCTTAGAAGGCTGTCTCCTCCTCTTTTCCCCAAAGGAACGGGACCTGCCCTGTCAGGCGAGTTAGGGGGCCGCCATCTTGGAAAGGTCTTTTGCGAACCTCCTTAGGAAGTTCGCCACGCCCAGGAAACTTCTAACGCCCGTTCTATCCTTAGGGGCCAACCACTCCCTTACTGCCTTCAGCTTGTCCGGGCATATGGCTGTTCCCCCTTAGAATACTACATTCCCTAAGAAGGAGACTGAGTCCTTGTAGAACTCGCATTTTGATGGCTTCAAGAGGAGGTCCGCCTTGTTGAGGGCGTTCAGCGCGCTCAGCACATCTCCTTTGTGGTCCTCCTTGGTCCTGGAAAACACAAGTATGTCGTCCATGTACGCCACACAACATTTTCCAATCAGGTTTCCTAAGGCGTTGTCTATGGTACGCTGGAATACTGCTGGGGCGTTCTTGAGGCCAAAAGGCATCACCTTGTACTCAAAGACTCCTAAGTGGCACTTGAAAGCCATATATTGTTGTTGTTTGGCAATTACCAGAACTTGGTTGAACGCGTCAACCAGGTCCAACTTGGTGAAAACCTGGCTACCTGAGATCATCTGAGAGATGGTCTCCATCAGAGGGATGGGGTAGGGGTCAGACTCAGTGATTGCGTTCAGCTGCCGGTAGTCCACACACGGCTGAAGCTCGCCACTTGCTTTTAGGACTAGGAGTATTGGTGACACCACTGGCGAATTGGATGGAACAATCATCCCGCGCTCCAGCATTTCCTTGACATAGACATAAGGGCCGTCCTCGCCTTAAGGTTCAAAGGGTAGATGGGACAACCCTTGGGGAACTCCGCATCCTTTTTGAACCTGAAGGTGAAAGGGTAAGGACCGTTTGGGGTGGTAGAGGGAGCTTGGTGTTTCTTGAACAGGTGAGCATATGCACAGAGTTCGTTGGGTATGTCCGCCTCTGTCTCCAGCCCTACTACTGCGTTCACCCCAGGCTTCCCTCCGCCAGTGGTGAAGAAATCTAGTGCCACTTGGGTTGGTTCTTGGGGTGTAGCAAGACCAGGCGCTCCTGCAGTTTGAACTGAAGGGAGTACTTGTGCCACCACTCCATGCCCAGGATTATGGGATGAGGCATATTTTTAATGGCACTGAATGACTCTTGGAAGGTGTGAGGACCCTGCCGCAGCAGCACCTGGGTCTTGATCTTTTAACTGCTAACCGTTTTTGAGGTGTCTGCCAGCGTCACGGCTCCCTTCCATTCCATTTCCAGCCTCATCTCTTTTGCTAACCCGTGATCTAGGTAGTTCTATTCCGCTCCAGTGTCCACCAGCGCCCAAAGCTGATCCTCCCTCTTTCTTCCCCAGAGCTATAACGAATATGGGACATAGAGATAAGACGAGGTATTTCCTTTATTGATGGTAGCAACGCGCGCAGGAGTAGGGCAAAAGTTGTAGGAGGGACTAGGGTTTCCCTCTCTGTGGTTTCCTGAAGGGTTTACCCCATTAGTGGAGCCGGAGGGCGAAACCTGTGTGGACTCCTGCAGGGGTTGGAAACTGGCTCACACTCAGCTCAGCAGCTGCGGAACTTCCCATGTTGTACTCCGGTATGGGCCTTTGCTTGTGCTAACGCTAGTTGGCCCTCCGCCTGGGTCGCGATTGAAATCTCCTCATCGAGGGTAGCTCCAAGGCGAGTGGCAGCCAATGTCATAAGGATGTCTGGGCGGAGATTCTGGCAGAACATTCATACTATCTGAGTAGTGGTGACCTTGGCAGCCTTGGCCAAAGGGCGGTACACACGGGCGTACTCCATGACTGACATCTTTCCTTGAGTTAGGTTCAGAAGGGCGGACCATGCAGCGTTTTGGGAGTCATTCAGTGTAGCTGCTCTCTCAACCAGTTGGAGACATTCCTCCAAGGTGGGAGGGAGCATCGTCTGGGTTTCCAATAGCTCAGTGAACCAATCCGCTAGGTTTCTGGGCAGGGCGGCTACTATCTGGGCAACCTGGAGTGACAATGGGGTTGTTCCTCCTGACGCCGTGGTCAGTTGGGCTTGGAGTTTCACACGCGAGAAGGTGGCGTGCAAGGTGCTCAACTCTCCTGGGGTGAGGGCCTGTCGGAACTCAGACGCGGACTGCTCAGATTGAAAGTAGATGTTGGTATGCCCCTTGGAGGGAAGGAAACTGGCGACTTCTCTTAGGAGAAATAGAAGAGAGAAGATGACCATCAAAAACGTTGTTGGGTGTTCATACCACACAGGCAGGGCGCGTTCAGATGGCTTGTCCACCATGTCTAGGAATAAAGACATCAAAATAAAAGAGTTTCGTCTAATGTGATGGATGGGGTCTCTGAAAACTGCTACAAAGCAGTTGAGCAAGAGTGCACAAGTGAGTGCCCACAGGCAGGATAGCCCTGCTGTGGAGAGATCCTGATTCTGACTATGCAGAAACCTCTATACCACAAAGGTTTGGATCACAGTCAAGACGATGCTGGCGCTCAGAAGGAGGGCCTGACCCCCTGAGAGGGCGTACAAGGACTGGATGGCCTTGTCAAAGTCTGAACTGCTGTCCATGAGGGGGTTTGGGTTTTATTAATAAAGTGATTTGCAAATGCGCAAAACTAATTTTAGAATTTATTAAGTTTTATTTGAGTTTATAGAAGATGAAACTGCTTTAAACAGTTTCGCCTGCTCAGATTTATACTGAGCTTATTTGGGAAGAGCGGGTCCTGTTCCCGCGAAGTCCGCGGGCATCTTCCCGGCAGTGGGACCTATTTGAGAATCTAGACCCTCAATTTTGGTGTCAAGGCCTGTTCTCAAACTCGGGCTGGGTACCCTCAGGGTTGTGGAAACTTTTCCGCATTCATTATTAGGCTTCAAATTGCTCTTGAAGCCCGGGCCATTCCCTTCATCCATATTCCCCAATATTGGTTCGTTGCCTCTTTTAGGAATATTTTGTTTGGCGGCATCTGGTTGGCCAGAGCGCCATTTGCAAGGATTTTCATCCTTGTTGATACTCCCAAATGCAACGGATTCAGCCTCTGATTGGTCATAAATTCGTGTCCAAGGGTCTGATCCCTCATTGCCGCATTTAGCAATATTGGATTTGGCAGCATCTGGTTTGCCAGAGCGCCATTTCTGAGGCTTCCCTTCCCCATCAGCCTTTTGATTCAATATTGCTTCTGATTTTGAGGGATCTGATTCATCAGATTGCCATTTACAATAGTTGGAGTGGTCGAGCCCCTCTCCCCTGGCACCGACTATCGCCCTAGGGAAGATTAGGGCTATGTGTTGGTCAGGCAATGCCTTGACCGTTACAGTGGGGGGACAAATTGGCTGTAAGAGGTTAGTAAGCTATCTGATCCCATCTGAATTCGTTTGCCTTCAGGTCATAAAATTTTATGTGGCAGAGCAATGATGCCCAAACTGGAGCAGCAGGCATCCATAGCTATTTCAGACAAAATAAAATGACTATATTTTTTGAGATTTACCAGGAGGTCTTCAAATAAGTCAGACTAATGGACCATTTGATAAGCAAAAATGAACGTAGTTTTATTTATACAAGTTAAAAACTATTCTTTACATTTGAATCTACTTTAAGAAAAATTTTAAATTAGATTTAAAACTAATTGCAATCCATTTATCTGCAACACTGACCCTTTGATATTCACAGCCCCACCGCCTGCTTCCATGTGGGGCAGTGGCAAAACCCCACCCAGCATTTTCCGTTTAGGTGAAAATGTAATTGGACTGGTTTATCAAGTCTTAACAAATCCTTGGGTCAGTTTGTTCTACCCAAGGATCTCACCACCCACCTCGCACAATCCCAGGCAGTGCTCCACTGCCCTCTCATACTCCCCCGCTCACACAAGGATTCTGGCCTTTGGGCCAAATATGGGGAGTTGTTCCCATATGAGGACAAAACCTTTTAAAAATGGCACAGGTGGTTATGCAACCCGCCAGGTTCATTTGTTTCCGTCCTTATAAAGAAAACTTTTATCTAGGTTTCATGTGCAAAGCCAATGGCAACTGCAGCAACTGTGCCCCTGGTTTTCCAGGGCACCCCAATTCCCACAACATGCACCTGACTTCCCGCTGACACCAAGTTGGTGGTTCAGTTCACTGGTTTATCCACTCACCTTCTCCCTTTGGTGCTTCATTAGGAGCTGAAGAAAGAATTGGCAGCCTACGGCACTAACCCCATCCTAAAATTTGTAGTCCATAACAGAGCCACAAGCCTAGCTGGGCCTTGGGCATTTTCCACAGTCAACCCTAGATTTTCTAACATTGGAGATCAGCTTCCCCCTCATGCCTTCATTGCATCTGCCCCTGACCACCCTTTCTGGGCCTGAATCAAGGGCGGGCAGACTGTCTGTCCATCCTGCTTTGATTTGGATCACTCAAAGCATAGCTGCACCTATCTTGCTGCTTCTACCGCCTCAGCAAACTGACCACCAGCTCCCCATCCATTGACCACCCCGCGGCACTCTTAGAATAGGGTGTTATCATACCCTCCTCCTCCAAAACCTGTCACTCCTACACCTGAAGCAGCCAATCAGGCTCTCCTAAGCCCAGTGCCACCAATGCTCCCACAAATTATGAAGTGGCTTGGACAACAATTTGTTTTTGAGCCCCAACCAATCACCTGCCTCAGTCATCCCTCTTGAAGGAAACAAGAAATTATATGACATGAACCCCTGGTCCTCATTGGATGAAATGATGGATTTGGCAATGTGATTGAAGACTCCAAAGTTGACATAAGAGAATTTATCTCTACACAATCCCTCATTGAGATCCCTCGGCGCTTTTATTCCCCACACAAAATAGAAAATTTGTTTTGCATCTAACATCACTTCTCTGTGGCAGCTGTTGCCCAGCCTGATAGCTGTTCCCTCCACAAAATAATTTCTAAACAGCGAATAGGCTTGCCAAAGGTCTCCCCCATCCCATTCTTGCCCCAACTTGTCCCCACAAAGCAAAGTAAACATTCTCCAGACTTCATAAACACACCTCAGATGCCATTAATAAAGTGGTTGCTGCTTCTCAATTCAAATATAAAGTTACCCGCGCTACCACCACTTTAGTTTCCCAACTTCCTGCCACTAGCATTCAAGCATCAAATTTTTGTCCACTTACCTAAGCACTATCTATGATGATGATAATTTCTACGACCAACTGATCCTCTGCAATATTACCTTGCATATTGCTGATAACCCCCCCGCCCTCAGCATCTGCCTTGGCCCACAATTTGAATGATATGGAACCTGAGGATGAGCCTCTGATCCCCCTTCCCCTTCCACCATGGTGGGATAAGCAGCTCGCCGCTGTGGTATCTGGTTGGTTGTGTTCTCGTTTTTTTGTGAGTATCACTGCTCGTTTAGGGAGGTTGATTCAAATTTGTTGATTTGGTTAGTTTTGGTTTTCCGTTTTGGTAATGTCTATCCCCTGGTCGGCGTACCTTAAATAAATTATTTATACAAGTTGACTAATAAAGTAGGTTGGTCTCAAGCAACTTCTTTTAATAAATTTGATGATATTTTTTTCCATTGGGCTAGGCAATGCACCCAATCCACCCAATAAATACAATTTACCATCCATTGTTGTACTATAGCTTGAGTAAGCTTGTAATTGAGTAATTGACTACAATTGTCTTTTGCCAGATTTGGCAACATAGTAAACCAAATGGGACCTGAAACCCCTTTCTCCAAGAAAATGTTATGTCCCAGCATAATTTATAAAAACCTGGTACACTTCAGAGATGAAGATGTAATGCTCCTCTGACCATCATGCGCACCCCAGAACCAAACTGGGCATATTTTGCCCTTACCCATCGTTTTCTGGGATGTACTTTAGGTCAATCAGGCAGGATACTAAATTGATCCCTTTGGACTCCTTCCTCTCAGGCTTACTAGTTCAATCTGTTTCCACAATTATATCATAAACCATGACTTGTGGGCTAACCTTGGGATTTATTAAAAGTGGTGGTATTATCCTACTCTTCAATAATCAATCTATGTGGATGGTTGTACCATAGGTATTCAGTCTGACGCTTTATGTGGTAACTCATCTTGAGGGGCAATACATTTTTATCATCAAGATCCATGGCAATTACCGCCAGATTTTGGAGTGATCTATTTGACATTCTCCATAATAAACCCTGTCGTCTAAGTGCTTATCAATCAATTGCTGGTTTAACCGAAAAAATGAACTAAACCTATATCAATACTTTCGTTGTTATGCCACAGCAGTCATGATATATAAGCATTTACCTTTCCCTGGCCCACTTTTCATATAACAACACCCACATGCATCAACCAACTTCTCCTCTTTTATACCTAATTTAGGATACAACCTCTAATCCAGATGTGTACACGCCTTACTTCCACAGTTTAATAACGGAGGGTTACCAGAACCATTTATGCAATAAACAAAATCCTTTATGAGATCATCTGTCAGGAGCTTTAGAAGATCATAAGAAGTTTTCAGATTGAAAACGCCACCTGAGCCATGAACTAAACGAAAAATTACTTGTCATATTGGACAACCATCACTGAACAAAAAAGTCCCAACAAAAAGTTTGCGTGCAAATGCTCAGGCCCATATGAAGTGCTGAAGGACTTGGTAAGTGAAGCCTTTCAGATCAAGCTATTCTCCTACTGGAATAAACATAACATATCTCATGTGTCACAGTTATCCCAGATAAAGGTTTCATGCCTACGTTGCCTGAAAATATCATATTGGACAAATCCCATAAGGACAAAATTGAGGCCATTTTGTCTCCTAGAAAACATGACTGTAAAGTAAACTGAGCGCAGGAGGTCACTGGAGGTAAAGCACCGGGCAAAAGGTGCCAGAACAAAAAAAATAGCCATGTAAGAGGAAGCTGCGTCTCAGGTGATCTTGGTTATGTTTATTAATAAATTTCATAAACAAAACGCACACAAAACTGATGAAAACCATCAAGGACATGAGTCTCTGAGAGCTGGGGCAAGTAGCACAAGAACTTCAGCAGAACGTGACAAAATAAGATGCAGCAGAGTTGACGGAATGGGTTGCAGCATGGAGGGTGATTTCATGTCCAGGATGGGAGTTAGACTAGAGTGGGAAAGATAGTCTGGCCATTTTGAAGGTTTCAACTAAGGTTCTCTTAATAAAAATAGCAGAAAAATCTGGATAAACATGAGCAAATAACTAATAAACTTTAAAAAATTAATTGATTATCTTTAAAAGCAACCCTCTCTAAAATTGGGCATAAAATTTAAGGAAAGGTTCGCGATAGTTTCATAATGATTAATAAAACCATCTCTGAGGTGTAAAATTTCGCTTTTAGCAAAATCAAAATTTTATGGATTTAGATGAATGTTTCATTTTTTTATCAGCTGATTTTCCATATTTTGGGGTTAATTCCCGTCAGATTTTCTGCCTTTGGAGACTGGTTCCATCAGCCTTGTCTGAAAAAGCCAAGCCCAAATTGGTCGATGACCATGGAGAGGTCATCAATTATTTTTAAGGGTTCTGGCCTTACTCCAAGGGATTATAGGACTTAGCCTTAGTGGGGTGATCAACACCAGGAATATGTCACTAATTAAGACATTACCCTCCACTCGTGGATGGAGTTTTACACCGCATGAGGGAACATTGGCCAAATAGAAGTTCTTTTGTAAATAGTTAGCTTTATGGCGGCCAAGAAGGCTTGGGCGGCAGGGGACCATCTAGTACTAAAAAAAAGGCTTGGGCGGCAGGGCCTACAGCTTTGGGGAACCTAGCATGGAAGTTGCGGAAAGGTCCTAAGCATTGGCACAGTCTCAATAGGATACCAGCTGTTAGTCTCATCATAACCTTTCAGGACATCAAATACTGTAGGCGGTGTTTGGATAGGGGTAAGCAAAAACATCATCAATCTCTTATCGGGGTTCGCTATCTACTATGATAGGCTCAGGGTGAGGCGGCATGGGACCATCAAATGGTGTCAGGAGGCACTTATGTAGGGTGCTGAACACAATGATGGAAGATGGTAGGTCAACCTGGTAAGATGGTGGGGTAAAATTCTAGATAATTTTGAATGGACCAATATGATTGATATATAACTTGTGGCAGGGTTGCTTCAGGTGGAGGTGATTGGAATTGATAATGACCAAGTCACCTGGCTTGTACTCAGGGCCTTCGTGGCACTTGCAGTCAGCATATGCTTTATAGACTCTCACACGTCAATAAGATGATCATTCACTTCCTGGTGTATGTCTCTGAGCTCTTTGGCGCGTTCATTG
This sequence comes from Massospora cicadina, assembly GCA_022478985.1. Lineage (NCBI taxonomy): Eukaryota > Fungi > Entomophthoromycota > Entomophthoromycetes > Entomophthorales > Entomophthoraceae > Massospora > Massospora cicadina. The sequence goes on from JAKSZP010013204.1 coordinate 151,453, forward strand.
GCAGAAACAACGGTGACTCAATCTATGAACTTAGGTTGAAGCTGGGATTCTACCCATATTTTGCAAAAAAGGGAACGTTCCTATAGAGGTCTGGGTAAGGTTGTTATAAGAGAATCGCGCCAGTGGAAGGTGAGAAGCCTAATTGTTCTGTTTGTCGTTGAAACAACTACGCAAGAATTGCTCTAAACCTTGGCTCACCCTCTTCGTCTGTCCATTTGACTGAGGGTAAAAGGCTGTGGAGCGGCAGGGTGATTCCTAAGATGAACAGTAAGGCTTCCAAGAACTGAAAAGTGAATTTAGGCCATGATCGCTGATAATTTCCTTAGTGAGGCCATGTAGGAAAAAGATGTGGTTTACAAAGGGGCGGGACATCTGAACGGAGGTAGGCATAGTATTACAAGGGATTAAATTGCCATCTTGGTAAAGAGGTCCACCACAACTATTACTGAATTATAACCATGGGACAAAGGGAAGTTAATGATAAAAATTGATGGATACCAAAGTCCAAGGGCCCTCCGCAGCTTGGAGGGGAACCAGCTTGGATGGGGACATGCAGTCCAGTGCTCTTTAGGCGGCTGATTTTTGACATGTTGCACGTCAAACAGGACTTTGTGAATTTGGCCACATCTGTGGCGATGATTTTCCAACTATAGGAGCGCGACCCAAATCAAGCATCTTTTCATTTTCAAGGTAGCACCAGTTGGAGGGTCAGGAGCATCGTGGATCACCTTCTCTCTCAGGGCTCCAAGTGGTACCCATTACTTGCTTTGATGGAGGATGACTTCATTTAGCAACTGCTAACCATTTTCTAGGGGTTCTCCATTTCCTCTGGCAGGCCTGATTATCTTGCCATAGTCATCTGACAGGGGTGGGGAAACCTAACGTGGACAGGGGTATCAGTGTCTCCTTCCAAAGGTTCCATCATAAGCAGAGTGGGAGGTTTACAAGTGGGTTCTCTTTCACCTATTCTGGCTTAATCAACACCTGGGTATTGTTGGCATCAACTAGTGCCAGGTCTGGGCAAAACGCAAGATTCCAGGATATAGCATCTGGTAATAGGCTTTGAGTACCCTAATAAATCATATTGAAAATCGAACATTGACAGGATTCTCAACCACCAGGACTGGCAAGGGGACAGTTTTTGGGGCGCAGTAGTACATTAAAGCCTTGTGGTCTTTGCGGATAGTAAAGGGCCACTTGGAACCATAAAATTGGTGGCGCCAATGTTGTAGCGCCTCAACAACAGCAAAAGGTCCAAATCAAAAATAGCATAGATGAACTGATCATGGTCATCTTCTTAGATAAATAAGCAATAGGATTTTACACTCCATCCTCCCCTTCCTGCGACAGAGCTGCTCCCACTGCAAAGTTGGAAGCGTCAGTGACGACAATAAAGTGGCGGCTGGTGTCTGCATGAGCTAACACCAGGCTGTACAAAATTAAGGACTTAATGGCGTGGAATGCGGCGTTGCATTCTGTGGTCCAACTAAAAATCTTCTTCCCAGATGCAGTTTAGAGAGGGTCAGAAACTTCTGGGAGCTGGTGAGGGCTTCTTGAGAAAATTACACGCCCCAAGGAAGCTGTGTGACTTAGTGAGAGATGAGAAAGTAGCCCAATCTATTAATGGCAGCTTCATCATTTTGGGCAATCATGAGCAGTGAGAGAAGGTCTTATTTCCCAAGAACTCAATCTTGTTCATGAAGAACTCGCACTTGCTAGCCTTATTAGTAATATTTGCCCATGCAAGTCGCTCAATGACCAATATAAGGTGGCAGGTTTGAGATTCTGCATCCGGGGAAAAGAACAGTTTGTTATCCATTTATGCTATCGCACAGGTTGCCATGAGGTCTCCAAAGACAGCATCAATGAGCCTTTGAAAGCAGGCGGGGGCGTTCTATCAGATGGCATGACCCTGAACTGGTAGATGCCTTTCCAAGTATGAATAATGGTCAACCACTCTTGACCTTACTTAATACAGATCTAATTAAAGGCGTTAAGGAAATCCAGCTTTTTGAAAACCTTTATTAACCACGTAGCTGAAAATCTGCTGCTCCAGAGGGTGCGGATGGGGTTTAGGCACTATAACGTTGTTCATATTGCTATAAATTAACGCAGGGACGGAAGGAGCCATCAGACTTCTCTACAAACAGGATGGGGAGTACACTGGCGAAGATTTATAGATGATTTGACCCTTGGAGAGCATGTCATTAACCCAAACGTCCAATGCGGCCCTTTCCCTCAAGGACAATAGATAAAATGGGAGAGGATATCTTGATGAGATAAACAGTCAACTTGAACTCAAAGTCAAATTTGGTGTGCTAAAGGAGTGACTGGGCCCTATATGGATCAAATATGTCCGCATATACGTGTATGAATTCAGGCAGGATAAGTGCCAGTATCAGGGTGACAATCAGTTGAATAGAGGTTAGGCCCATCTTAGGAAAAAAGACCCATCTTTGAGGGAGCGCCATAGCGCTTTCATCCAGGCAAGGGATAGTAAACGTGACTTCTCCATGGAATTTCGCATGCATGGTAGAGTCCACGAAGTTGGTGAAGATTAAACCGTTGCCACAAGCCAATGCTCTGAATAATGGGATACAATGGGTTTTTAATCGAGGAGAATCCCTTCCACAGAGTACCCATCGCCTGCAACAAAGACAACAGGTGATACTATAATGTATCTAGTAATGGTTTGAGACGCCCCACCTTTTTACAAACTAACCAACACCTAAGTGCAGATCCAAGGCCTCCGCCAGCTGTTGACAGATGAAGTTTTAGTAGCACCAGTGTCCACCAAAGTGAGCGCTTGGAAATTCTTCCTTTCAGAGGAGAAGCTAGCCTTGAACAAGAAGTACGCAGAGGAGAATTTATATCTATGGAGCCCAGGGAGGATAGGATGGCTCTATACCAGAGGGAGTAGTGTAGGTGAGAGTATCTCATGAGTTTAAAAAGCGTAGGAATTTGCATTTCCATTAAGTTGCTCATGGGACTTGAATGGAGTAGGGTAGCTTAATGCTCTATGTTCAGTGGGAGGGAGATCCTTATTGCAAGAAGCTACCCCTGTAAGGACGGCCAAGCTTTTGGTGTGGTAAATCAAATAGAGTTCCTCTTCATCAATTTTTCATGAATAACTACTCGTTTATGGATAGGGTCATCCAAATAAGATGACTATGGAGTATTAGAAAATAGTTGTTAAATTGGCCAATTGGGACAACGGTTTGGAAAGGATACATAGGTCTAACCTGGCAACAGATGGTATGTGGCTAGAATAAATTGAAGGCTCTTAATCAAACGGGTTAGGAATAATAACCCACTCTTCTTTGAGGACAAAATTGAAGTGTGCTCCATGGAGTGCAGCGGTGCAGGGCCAGTAGCAGGAGACCCCCACCTATGACGGAGGTTTTAGTCTCCCCTTCAAGCGAACTCGCTGTTTTTTCTAAGTGGTAATGGGAGAGTACAGAAAAGAAATACTCTATGGTCATATTGGAGGGGCCCATAATAGCCAAGGCATCAGCTGGAGATGTCACAACGGGATCTGGATTTGACTGGTGTCAGGTGTACCAAAATAGTTGCCCTGATGGTGCATCACAGAGATATAGTTGTCAAGTTCTAAAATCTGAAGTTCCGCGGTGCAGTTAGGCTTGGCAGCACAGATGCTGTTGGAAAAAAGGGATACAAGGATGGATAATGTCTCAGATTTGGAGGCGGGTGGATTACCCCATATGCCAAGGGCAGCCAGTGTTATCTAAGGAATTGTGGAGGAAGGACATTTTCAACTGTTAAGAGATTCCAACCTTGATGCCTTCTCTTAGAACAAGAGTAAGTACTGTGCCGTAGTGAGGTCTCTTGTAAGTTTTGGGGAGAGCCCCTGCGCTCGGACTAGAGGCGTTCCCATTTCACACCAAGAAGGATCTGAATTGGGCGTCCATTTCCTTCATCACAAAGGACGATCTCGCTCATGTGTTAGATGAGTGGTGGGTTAGGGCCTACCCTCTGAAGTCCCCTCCGCCCATTCCCATTCTGATGAGGTAAATAGATGCAGAGTATTAAGGTGGTTTGCGCTGAAATTGCAGTGGAAAATGAATGAGATGGGAAGAATAAAGTGAGTCCCTTACAGATGCCATGTTTGAGTTCTTTCAGATCAATAAAGGAAAATGAACTCCCCATTTTGTGAAGAGGTCCAGTTCTGATGAAAGTAAAAAAAGCAAACAACCCTTGGAAACCAGTGGAGGTTGTGCTGAGTGTCCTGAATCCATTTCTAACCAATTGTGACCATCCCTAGGCGGATTGGCCCTGGGAGGTCCCCGCAACCTGTCAAGTAAGATGCCTCACTAATACAGGCGTAATTGCAATAAAACTAGAACCAGGCGCCAGAGTCCAAATTGGTATTACTTGTTCTTCCACTAAAATGCCAATCAGTTTTTATAATTTCCACTCGAGTTTCATCATTCTTTTTTAAATATATTGCGGGGAAGGCTGACCATGGGATGGACACTTCCGAATATGACTCAGACGAGACAAAACTTAGTACCAGGGGAGGCACCCAAGAGAAGCGATGCTATCTCTTGTTGCCAGCGGGAACGCCACTTATGGGAAGGGGAGGGAACGTGTGTAGGGGACGTAGCCACTATTGAGCACGTGTGGAGGGGGGGGGGGGGGGGGGGGGGGGGGGGGGGGGGGGGGGGGGGGGGGGGGGGGGGGGGGGGGGGGGGGGGGGGGGGGGGGGGGGGGGGGGGGGGGGGGGGGGGGGGGGGGGGGGGGGGGGGGGGGGGGGGGGGGGGGGGGGGGGGGGGGGGGGGGGGGGGGGAAGGGGTCTGATTTGATGAACCAGACTGGGAACCAGGAGGAGACCAGCTGTCAGCGACGCGGTGGGAGATATCCAAACATCCACGCTTGAAAGTGATCCACCAAATGAGACCGGAATCTGTGGACAGCTTCAGGGAGGGTAGGGATGGATCCAGCGATGGCATCCAAGACAATCGTGTGGATAGTCCACATGGCGATTGCAACCAACAGAGCACGGAGGGAGGGTGGGAGGGGGAGGCCATTGATGAAGCAAACATATCTCTTGACAGACTGAAGGGATGTGTTTGATCCTGGCCTAGCAGACGTTGGACTTCGCGCCATATTACTTTAGAGGTGGGGCACTTCTCCAGGCGGTGGAACAGCGTTCCATACTGGCCACACATGACACAGGATGAGTGTAAAGCATTAGAGCGCTCAGCTGTACGATACACCCGCCTCAGGCAGCGCCACATGGGAGCGGACTTGAGGTTGCAACAGAGGATGGTGTGCGTATTTCCAGATAGTCTTTTGGGTCTCAGTGGAATAAGGGATGTCCATCATGTCCAGGTAGTCCACCCTGGATAGGACTTGGGGTCGAATGGGGATCACGCCATCATGGATGGGTAGCCCCTGTACCTCTTGTGTGAACTGAGGAGAGGGGCGGCCTCTTCGGGTTGTATGTCCACTAATACGAATTCTCCACTCTGCGCTTCGCATGGAGAGTAGGATTCGTTTGTAGTGGGTTTTGGTCCCGTGAGGACCTGTGGCCGATGTGTGTGATGCGAGGTATTTCATCAGGGGGTGGGGGTTTGATGGATTGTTGAGGCCCAAGGCTCAGGAGAAGTTGGAGCGGGCCGCGCGTGGGACCAGTGTTGGGATGGGAGTGTAGGAGCTGACGGCCGCGATCCAGGTGCCCAGGATCTTGGCGGCATGGGCTTTGAAGTCAAGCAGGCCCATGCCACCATGATGATGAGGGCCAAACATGACCTCTAGCCGTACTGGTGGAGGGCGGCCTGACCAAAGCCAACCTTGTAGAAAAGCATACAGGGATTTGAAGAAGCTTGGGGAGAAGGGGATGGCGTGGGCTCCGAAGCAGACTTTGGATAGGAGCATAGAATTGGCAAGAACAACCCTGCCAGTGAGGGTAGTAGGGTGGGCTCTGAGAGAGGCGATTTTCTTCGTCACGTTGTCCAGTATATGGCACTCCATTACTGCTGACGCGTATCCACCTGCCTCCATCCACACGCCCAGATGGCGTACTGGTCCTAAGGTAGGTTGTGGCACAAGGGGAGCACCAGTGAAGCGGTGTGTGTTGATTTAGTAAGGCGTGGACGTGGGCGAGCAGATGGGCCGGGTTGGGAACTACTTGCTGGGGCCCAGCAGTTCTGAAACTGACCAAGGAGGATGATTTCGGTTTTGGAGGCGTTCAGTGCCGCGTTGCTTACCCAGGAATATTCCTAGATGAGGGCTTCAAGCGCGCGTGCATCTTTGTTATTAGACACCCCCACCACGCAATCATCTGCAAATGCCATCATCTTGACTGGGGTTTGGCCTGGCACATGGACCCCAGTGAGTTGGGCATTCACATTTCGCAGTAGTGGGTCAAGGCTGAAGTTGTATAAGAGTGGGCTGAGGGGGTCCCCTTGTCGCAGGCCCCTTGGAGGATGGACTACTTCCGTTAGGAAACCTGGGCCGCGCACTGCCATTGTTGCAGATTCCGTGAGCAGCATCACCCAGTTAATGAAGCGGGGAGGTAGGCGGAATTGTTGGAGGCAGGCCCTAAGGTATTCCCAGTTTACTCTATCATAGGCCTTTTGTTGGTCCAAGAATACAAGTGCTCCAGAGGCTGTGGACTGACACGCATTAGCCACAGAGTGCACGTTATCTCAAATTGACCTTCTGGGGATAAAACCAAATTGTTCTGGGGAGATGGTGGCAGATGCTACAGTCCCTAAACGGTTAGCCATGATTTTGGTTAAAATTTTGGTGTCTGTGTTTGTTAGAGAAATGGGGCGCCAGTTGGCTAAGTCTAGCCTATCCCCTTTCTTGTAGAGTGTGACCGTAAAGGCCTCATGTCCACCTGGTAGGAGGCGCGTTTCCAACAGGCTTTGGTTGAGTGAGGCTAGCAGCAATGGGGATATATATTTAAAATATTTTTTGTAGAACTCATATGGAATGCCATCTGGGCCTGGGCATTTTCAGTTTGGCGCACCGCGAATGGCTGTCCATAATTCGTTCAGAGTAATTAAATTCATTATTTCCAGATATCGGAAAATGGTGCAGATATGAGCTCAGTTGAGAAATTCTGCCATTTCAGATGGCTGAATTGGTTCAGCTCGGTATAACTCAGAGTAATATCTTTGCGTTTTGATTGCCACTTCAGCCAGTGTGTCCACAATAGAATTATCCGATCTTCACACCTGTGTGCAGGCCACGCTCTGGCATGGTGCAAAATTTTTTTGAAGAAGTAAGCGGTGCACTTGTCGCCTTTAGTGATGCGTGTGGCCCTGTATTGGACACAAACCCAATTTCTGTGTTGCCTTTCAAGTGCGTTGAGGTGGGCGGCTGCCTCCGCCCACTTATGGCCCCATGCAGGGCTATATCCTGTGGCTGGAATGTTGGACTCCAAGTGGGCCAATTCTGCCAGTGCGCGCAATATAACCGCCGATGTGGCTCGTGAGCGTCTGGATGAGATATGGTGATAGTGGCGGATGGTGTCTTCTTTGAAAGTTGCCCATGTGGAAATAGGGTCCGCGCAAAACGGTGCAACAAAAGATTTTGCCAAAGTTGCCTCTTCCACCCACATGGAAAATCCTGGCGACGCGAGCTCTGGGGGCAGATTTTGCACCAATGTGGGGCCTTTGCAACTGTGACAGGTAAGTGGTATGTTATCAAGACCAGTCGGTGGTTGGAGAATTCCATTTTCGTTGTTTTGAAGTGGGAGATGTGGGGTTGGAATTTCGCCAGTGCTAGAATAAGGTCGATGCGGGTCATGGACCTTAATTGGCCGTTGTGGATGTGGGGACACGTCATGTTTTTGAGCAGTGGGGCATGTCGCGGCAGCACATCCATTAACCCAAGGGTGGCTTTTAGAATGCGTAGTTCTACATGACCCTGCGGGGCGTGGGGTGAGGGCGGCCACCGGTCTGTTGGTGAGGTTAGCCAACAGTTCATGTCGCCAATTAGGAAAGAATTGGGGGGTAGTGGGAGGGATTTGACCGATGAGAAAAATTCCTGACGCTCATGTGCACCGTTTGGGACGTAAATGTTGACGATTGTGTGTGCCACATCAGCCCATGAGAAGGTGACAACGAGCACTCGGCCATTTAGGAATGTTTCTGAAGATGTAATTTTGAAAAAATTGTTTTTCTGAATTAGCACCCCACAGTGCTTCAACCAAAAGGATAGGGATGGTAGGAGCATTGTTTTCCAAGCTTCCTCGGAACCTAATGGACAGTGGGACTCCTGGATGGCCAGGATATCCACAGGTAAATTGTTTTGTAAAAAACTCAGTTATTAGCCCAGGACAGGGAGGCCTTGAGTCCAGCGATATTCAGCATCCCTAGAGTGAAGGTTTCCCCCATCACACCTTAGGTGTAAGGGGGTAGGCCCCCGGGCCCACCAGCCTCTTCCAGGTCCCCACGGGCTTTCACAGCAGCGCGGGTATTAGCAGCAACGCTATTGGGGTTTTTGTTAATTTTTGAGGAAAGAGTCGCGTTGGCTTTGGCCTTCGCTTTTTGTTTTCCCGACGTCAGACGAATTTTTTGCGGTGCAGATAAGTTTGGTGCACCATTGAGTGGGGCAAAAAGTATTTTTTTTGGTTGGGATAGGTCCCAAGTCAGTTTCGACCAGGGCTTGGGTGCAGCGATTGGGTGAGATTGAATCTCCCATTGGATCCTCGGATTGAGTGGCCTGTTTGGCATGGGCCTCCCAATCTGATTGGGTGATGGATTCCCAAGTTGCTTCCGCCGCGAAGGTCTCCATGTCCTCCTGGCGTTATGAGTGTGGGATGGTGGTGGTGGCCTTGGCCGCTTCCTTGGCCACGGTCCTATGGGCCTGCTTGGACTTCTTCCACTCCTGCGGGGAGATGGGCTTTACCAATAGGTAGCAGCCTTGTGCTCCCCATGGGAAAGCCTCCTTGGTGCTTGCAGTTGGTTTGTAGTGTGCCTCTCCGCTGGCCATGGCCGCTGAGGGGTGCTCTTGGAATGTGACGCCCTCTTTGATGGGGCATGCATGCGCCTTATGGCCGAACGCGTCACAGTGGGTGCAAATGGGGGGCGCGCCATCCACGGTTACCCGGAATGGGTGGGTGGTGTGCCCTGCGATGTCAATAAAGGTGGAGTGCGGGATCTGGGTTAGGTCCTTCACAATCTCCTCAGTTGGGGTCAGAACTGCGATGGCTTTGCCGGTGCACAGGTGTGGCATCAGTGTGAAATGTTGCATTTCAAAAGATTGTATTTCGCCATATATGGTGAGACCATCTTTCAGGTGTTGCTCCAAAATGTCACATTTTACCGTAGTGGGCAAAAAGTCAAACGTGAGGAAAATTTAGTTTGATTTTGTCCATCTGGTGCATTTAGTTTTGATGACCCATTGCCCTTCAGGGAGGTCGACCACTATGCACACCGCTGCAGCCTCGTCTGCTGCTATTTTGCTCTTGAAACCTAGGTCCAGCCAACCGCGTGACATGGAGTGAGGTGCAACGTACACCGCGGTCAGGAAAATTTTGTGTACATCTTCACAAAATTTTTCCCATAAAGACAATTGTTGGATGTCCAGAAACATGTGGACTCCATATTCTACCGACAAAAGTGGCTGGTAGTGTGGCGTGTTGATGTACTGGTTGCATCATGCTTGCCACGTGAGTATCTCCAGGGAAATTGTGACTGCCATTTTCTTTTAGATTTTTTCTATTCCGCTGGATTCTCTGGGGCGTTTTCGAACGTTAGAGGCCGCGGGCCTTCCGCCTGCTCCTCTTGCCTTGCTTGCCCAACTGCTCCCAGACATGGGCGCAGACTAATCCCCTCTATGAGATTATCAAACTAGATTTAGTCTTGAATTGAATGGGTTGCAAAAGTGTTTGCAACTAGAAAGAAAAGTCGATGAGTTTCATCATTCTTTTTTTAGTACTAGATGGTCCCAACCCAAGGGGGGATTCATCGATGTTTATTGAATTACGCCTAGGCTTCTTAAGAGCCTGAGGCGAGGGAAGGGGAGGGAGGAGGCATCGAGAAAGGGAGGGGGGTTTGCGCGCCAGAGCCGTGCTGCAGTGACAACTGAGCGGGGGAGGGTTGGCGACATAGTGCAGACCTTCAGGGCCATCTCAAAGTGTACCTGAAAGTGGGTGATCATGTGTGGAAGGGTCCACACCTGCTGGTCAAAGGCAGCACGAAGGAAGGAGTTATGGATGGTCCAGATGGCTGTGGCATAGGCGAGGACACGGAGGGGTCGGTGGCAACCAGGCAATGTCTGCTCAAACATGAGGTCTTGCACAGGGTGTCCAGACCAGGGCTGAGCATGGAGGAGCGCGCGGGCCTTTGGCCAAAATGCGGCGACACCTGGACAGGTGAAAAAACGATGGAGGTGGGAGTCAATAGGCTCCACACAGCGGGGGCAGCTTCGGTGCTGGAAGGTAGGGCCAGTCCGGTCCCCTGTCCTGTATGAACAGTGGAGCACCCTCCATAAGGTGTTGGACACCTTTGCTGACAGGATGAAGTGATAGACGTCCTTCCACAATTCCTTAAGGTCAAATCTCACGGAGGGAGGGAGGAGCTCAAGGAGTCTTGGGCGGATGGGAGGACGATCTTGGGGTTGAGGCGAGTTGTGACAACTTATCCATTGTGCACAATTGCATGGCGACGTGGGCTGAGGCCAGGGCCTTCCCTTCTGTATGGGAAGGCATGGTGGATCCGCGCGCCTACTCGTTTCAGGGCAAGGAGAGCCTGGTTCCAGTAGGGGGATGAGGATGGTTTTAGGCGATGGCCTGGGTGGTTTGTGAGCCACTCCCCTAATGAGGTCAGAGATGCTCTAGGAAGACCCAGAGCTGCTGACACTGACTGGCGGAGGGCGGGCGCCCATTGGGCATGGGGTCGCGTCCCAGCAGACAATCGGCCATAGGAACTTCAGGAAGATTGTGGTGGCATGGGATCGCGTGTCCAGAAGCCCTAGGCCCCCTTCATTGCAGGGTCGGGAAATGGTTGAGAGGGCCATTGGTGGATGGTTTGAGCCCCAGATCCAACAGCGGAGGAGTACATTGAGCCGTGTATAAAAGGCATCTGTGAATGGGCAGACGTGCGCTAGGAACCAGACTTTGGAGAGAAGGAACACATTGGCCATCAGAGCTCGACTCTGGGGGGTGATGTGCCGCCGGTTCCAGCTGGCAATCCTGGAGTTAACTGCTGCAAGGAGCAAGTCTTCATTGTCTTTTAGCGCAACTCCTTGTTGGTTGGTGAGAACGCCCAGGTGACGGAAGGTACCGCGCTCAGGTTCAATACCAAATGGTGGGGGGAAGGTGGGGGAGCCGACCTGCACAACTGTTGTCTTGGAGGTGTTGACCATGGCGTTGGACGCCTTGGTGTACCTCTCAATGGTCACAGCAGCGAGGGCAACATCCCCAGGGCAGCCAAATGCAATGGCAGTGTCATCTGCAAATGCCATGGTGCGTGTGGGGGCTTTACCTGGGACCAGAATCCCTGTTAGCTTGTCCTGTAAGGAGGCCAAGAGGGGGTCAAGGGTGATGTTAAAAAGGATAGGGCTCAGGGGGTCCCCTTGCCGGAGACCTTGTCCAACTGGTACTGCCACTGTGAAACCCATTGGCGCCAGGACTCTGGTGTGGAGCTGGTCATAGAGCGCTGATATCCAGCGCCTAGCTGCGGGTGGGAGATGGAAGTGGGCCAGGGAAGCATCAATATACTTCCAGGCTACCCGATCATATGCTTTCTCCATATCCAGGAGAGCCACAAAGCCATTCACCTTACGAGATTTAGCAGTCAAAGTCACGTGAAGGTCATTATAGTTGTCCCATAACGACCTCCCCGGAATAAAACCGTACTGGGATGGGGAGAGGCGAGGTGACACCCATTTGGTGATGCGGTTGTCCAGAAGCTTCGTGAAGAGCTTGTGGTCTGTGTTGATCAACGCTATGGGGCGCCAGTTCGCCAGGTTCTCACGGTCTGACTTCTTGTGAATGAGGGTCGTGATTGAGCCTCTGGAGTCGGGGAGGACCTCGCCATTCACCAAGAGTGCAGCGAAGAGGTCGCGGAGGGTTCTGGCTATCACTGCAGGTTCCAGAAGGTACACCTCAAAGGGTATTCCGTCTGGGCCTGGGGCTTTAAGCCGTGGGGATTTCAGAAGGGTTTCCATCACCTCCTGGATAGAAATAGGCGCCAGTAGAGCCTCATCAGCCCGTGGGTCAATGGGCGGCTCTGGAGCCCGCCACAGGAAGTCTTGGATGTCCGATGGGTCCACCTGGGTGGCATGGAAGAGGCTGGAGTAGAAGCGGTGTAGTTCCTGCGTGATTTCCTCCTTGTCTGAAGTGGTTGTAGTGCCAATCTTCAGTGCAGTAATATCCTGCGCTGTTGACCGGGCTTTCTGTTTCTGAAAGAAGAAGCGGGTGGGGCGTTCCCATTGAGCATAGTAACGAGATGTTGTAAAGTTTGCTGCCCGTTCTTCCTTCAGTGTGAGCTCCAAGCGGAGTGCTTCCTGCGCCGCTTCCCAGTCTTCCAACCATCTGGGAGAGGGCGAAGGCTGGCAGTTTCGCTCTAGATGTCTGATTCTGGCTTCCGCCCTTTTGACTCTGGCGCGAGCTGCAGTCATCTGGGCTTTGGCACAGTTGTAAGCAACGGGGTGATGCCCTCCTTGGTCACCGCCCATTTAGCCTTGTGGTCAAGCAGGTGGGGTGGGGGGAGGTGAGAGTCTCCCGGATGGTCATAGACAGCTTCTCCTTAGTGAAGGGGTTGTTGAGAAGAGCTGGGGCAACCCTAGGCCAGAACCTACGCGACGGTCTAAGTGTGGTGGTGAGGACAACGGTGAGTGACCTGTGATCACTCAGATGGTTGTCACGAGAGATGGGAGGGAGAGACGCGGCCAATTAGCAGGGGGCCAATCAGTGCCATATCTATGCGTGACGCTGACTGGAAAGCTCCTCCATCATACTGGATCCTAGTCATGCAACCTAGGCCAGACGCGGAGGGTGGAAGCGCATCTATAAAGCCACTCAGGCGAAGGAAATCCTGGAGGCGACTTGATCCAGGGCGTTCCTTTGCTGCAGGGGGTAAGAGTCACGGACGCGACTTATGGTTGTATTGAAATCTCCTAAGAGGACTGTATTCCGTGGGAGATTGAGTTGGAAGAGCTCTTCCAAGAGCCGATTTTGCTCCTGACCTGCATTAGGCAGGTAGATGCTTGCAGCGAAGAAGGAGAAGTCAGGAGTGGTGAGTTTGGCCAGTATGAGGCGGCCACCTAGATATTGTGAAAAAGAATGGGTTTTAACCCGGGGATTCAAAACAATAAGGGCGGCATGGTTTGTCCAGAAGGAGTTGCCTCCAAACTGTTCATTCCATGCAGATTGTTCGTGGGGGAGGATATGGGGCTCCTGGACAGCAGCGATGTCAATTTGTGCTGACCTGAAGTTTCGGAGGAGGCGGGCTCTCCGCTAAAAGTCCCGCAACCCATTTGCGTTGATGGATTGCAGGGCCAGGGTGCTGCCATGGGGACTCATAGCTGTTCCCCTCCATGTCCTGGGGGGTTGCCAGCGCTTAAACCTGCTGCTGTGAGGCGGCTAGTTTTGAGTCCTTTAGCTTGACTATTAGCTGCAATCCGTGAGGAGCGTCGAGGGTTCTGAGGGGAAGGAGAGGGTGGGGGGCGGAGGACCCAGTAAGCCAGCCTAGGATGCTGCCCCGCTCCGTTGCAGGGGAAGGACCTGAGGGTGCTCAATGGTGACCTCCGCGGTGTCCCCATTTGATGAGTCTGAGTCCATATTCACTTCCTCCAACACTGCAAAGGATCCGCGCGAAATGGACTGTGGGGTTGGGGTAGGACTCTTTGAGGTGGCACTTCTACCGTAGGCCGCGAGTTGCCAGTCCATGCTGGTGGGCATAGCTCCATTGGGAGCTGAGGGTTGATGCGATAAATCGCTGGTGGAGGTTGATGGGGGTGCCGCGGAGCCCTGAGTGGGGGTGGCTGACGAGGGGCACCCTGTGGGAGATGCCTTGCGCTTGGTGAGAGAGGGAGTTGACTCTGGGAGATTGGAGGGGGTGCCCATTGGAAGGGGGCATGAGCGCGAAGGTATCCCATACCAATAGTGGGGTTAGCTGTTTCAACTGCTAGGCGTAAGGCCTCAGGGGACAGGTCTTGAACGGGAACCCATTGTGTGGGTTGTGGAATTGCTGCTGCAGCCACGTGGGATCGTTTTTGGCCTGGTTTAGGCCCCTGGGTGGTGGCTAAGAGGGCTTGTTTTCGAGCTGTGCAGCCACTATACAAGTGTCCAAGGGCGTTACACCATGAACACCGGGGGCGCGCCTGATCAGGGTCGACAAAGAAGATCTCAGGGCATGCCCCAACTAACGCCACACGAGGAATAACCTCAATGTTGCGGGATACAGTGGGGGAGGGGATGAACGACGCCCTAGCAGTGCGAGCTCTTTGAGTGGGAGCATAGTAAGAGGGGACGCTAAAGTCCACTGAAAGAACAGACCCAAACTCCATTAAACCACGATGGAGTGCCAGTTTAAGAGACTCAGGATCAACAGTCGTTAGTAGGTTGGAAAAAGTAACCCATGAAATTTTCTCCAGGTGAGAGCGTGTGCGGGAGATGTGAAGAGATCCGCGTGGAATAATGACCTGGAGGGTGGCAGCATGGTCAGCAAGGGCAGCTTCAGTGAAGCCCACATCGATGTAGTGGCCCTCCACTGATTCATGGATGGTGGTGTTAATAGGGGAATTTCTCCGCAATCGCTGCAAAGTATGAGAAGTAATCCTCTGTATAGAATTCAATAGGGTTATGCCCATAATAAAGGCGAATTGCGTGGGAGAGGGTTGAGCGAGGTAGAGCTTTTTGCGCTCTAGTTTCGGCCCATTTCTTCTTAACATCAGCAATAAACGCCACTTCACGGGGATCAGCTTTGGGTAGCGTTGGTGCCAGAGGTTTTTGCCACGCCCCAGTGGCTCCTTTGGTACGTTTGTGTTTGCTTTGGGCTGCAATTGCAGGTTGAGTGTGAGCTGGTGGTTTGGACAAGTTTGCGGAGTTCCCTTGTTTCTGGAATGTTACAGCAGTTGCTGGCGTCATATTAAATTGAGGGGCGGTTTGTTGGGCTCGCTAAATTGGGGAGGCCCATCCAGATTGGAATTAACTCCAGCCAGTTGGGAGGGGGAGATGTTTCATCACCATCCCAATCTATTTGGGTAAATTCAGCCCGAGTATTTGCTGTGATTTCGTGGGCAAAACTCACTGGCTGATTGGTGAATTGGTCGTTTTCAGCATATTGAGATAAAGTGCCGACTTGAGAAGTGCCGATTATGGGGTTTAAATGGGACGGGTGAGATTGGAGCTGGTGTGAAGTTCCAAAATCTGAACCATCTAAATCCCCATTGGGAAGAGTAGATTGTCCCAATTTGGTGCTTAGTGAACCAGAATGTGCGGCTAATCCAACCTTACATCCGAGGGTTTGGGGGCCAGGTGATTGTTGGGCCTCGCTAAATTGGGGAGTCCCATCCAGATTGGAATTAACTCCAGCCAATTGGGAGGAGGGCGATGTTTTATCACCATCCCAATCTATTTGGGTAAATTCAGCCCGAGTATTTGCTGTGATTTTGTGGGCAAAACTCATTGGCTGATTGGTGAATTGGTCGTTTTCAGCATATTGAGATAAAGTGCCGAATTGAGAAGTGCCGATTATGGGGTTTAAATGGGACGGGTGAGATTGGAACTGGTGTGAAGTTCCAAATTCCGAACCATTTGAATCCTCATTGGGAAGAGTAGATTGTCCCAATTTGGTGCTTAGTGAACCAGAATGTGCGGCTAATCCAACCTTACATCTGAGGATTTGGGGGCCAGGTAGCTGGGTATCGCCCCTCATGGAGGGAGCCGGAAACACAGTGTCAGCAATAATAGATGGGGCTATATTAGCTGACACAATGGGGGAGGTGAATGTCTGGATGGGCTGAGTTGCATTCAACTGAGCAGACGCCATTAAAACAGCGTGGGTGATGGCCTCCTTGGTTGGAGGGGGCCCAGCGGGTTGGTGGGAGGCAGCGCACACAGAGCTGTTAGGCGTGCAGGTTGCAGAAGTGCGATCAGGTGAACTGGCGCTAGTTGGAGTAGCTCCAGGTTGGGGGGTGGTGCCTGCTTTCATGGCTGCTGCTTGAGAGCGGGTGATTCTGGTTGACCCTGAGGTGGGTAACCGAGGGTTGCTTCGTTTGGGGGTGGTGCTGGCTCGTTTGGCATAGCTGCGGGTTCTTTTGCGGGGTTTCCCGCCATATTTGCTAATAGTTTTCGTAAATCTCTTTAGTGGAGCTAAATTTGAGGCTGAATTGATTTTCGAAAAGTGATGCTTAGCAAAAAAAGATCGATGAGTTTCATCATTCTAGGTTGGAATATTGAGACTCTCACGCCCATGCACGCCATCTTATTCTCTAAGTGATTGAGTATTTAAGTGATCATCCCTGACAGATATGATTGTCATTCAATTTCTTTGTCTTCTTTTATAATTAAAAAACCCCGCACTAAATAAATTTACTTACTGGAAATCTTCCCTTGGTATCCACCACAAAATCCAGCCCCAAAAATGATTTTGGGTTGAGCAATGGCTGGGCCCTCATGGCCAACATAACAAAAATGTTGCCTACATCATGGATTGGGAATACTATATGCGGGGCATCCTTAGACACTTATCGCTTGCTAAAGCTATTTGGCACAAGGATCTGTCACTCTTGTTAAAGGCTTTACCTCCCTTTTTTTAGTACTAGATGGTCCCAAAAGGCTTTACCTCCCTTCTGGGTGAGATTTTGCAATCTCGCCACCCGCCCTCTCACCAACAACCATTCAGCGGAACCCAGCCCCATTGTTTTAGCACACAATTCTTTCCACGCCAAAATTTGCAAGCTCCTTAGTTGCAACAACCTGGCTGTATGCCAGTTTGCTTCTTACCACCACCTTGAGTTGCCGTTCATGGTTTGCCCGCCTTCTGTCCCATCTTCAAATCGTTTGAGTGACAGTGCCTTTAACATTCTGGCATACCTTTTGGGTGCTCACGCACCCTGAATGGCAGGCCAGTCTAAATCTCATTTTACCGCTTTCATGACATCTCCTCAGGCCAAGTGAAAAAAGGAGTGTAGTCCTCAAAGGTGGTATGGGAAACTCTCAGGGCTTGACAAAAGTTTCCATCGCCGTGTGGGATTCTAGGAGAGTTCTAATATTTCACCAGTGTTTAGTAACCATTGGCGAGCTCACTCTAGAATCTCACAGAGCAGCATCTGGAAAAGGAGGACGTCAGCTAAGTTCTTGTCTTGAGACTTATGGTTGGGCTTAAGGTTATACAACGTTTTGAAAATCTTTTTATATTTTAACATGCGTGAATGGGGTATGGTTAAGCTTGTAGTAGCTGGTACTGCACATTTGTTGAGCTTCTTGAGTGAGGGAAGACGCGCAACACCCTCAGCACACCCTTTGAAGAAGGTAACAACCAAGATCAGGAGGGATGCAACAGTACCAGCCCAAGAAACCTCTTCAAAAGGTACAATTCTGAGAGGGTTGTGATAGCTCTAGCTACCTAACCAGAGAAGAAACTCACAATAAAATCGAGGCTCTTATCACAAAATTAAACAGGAAACTGAGCGTAGTATGTCTCAGGAGGGAAAGCACCAAGAAAAAGTGTCATAACAAGGTTAAGTGGCCAAGTAAAAGGAAGCAACGTCCCATATTATATTAGTTATGTTTATAAATAAATTATCTAAATAAAACGTATACCAAAACGATGAAACCCTTAGGGACATGAGTCCCTGAGAGCTGTAATAAAATAGAACTGTGATGAACTGGTGATATGAGACATGGCGGAGTCAGTGGTATAGGCTGTGGCATGGAGGGAAGTTTCACATCTAAGGTTGGGAGTAATACCAGAGCGGGAAAAGGGTCTAGCCATAGCGAAGGTCTCAACCAAGGTTCTCTAATAATAAAATACAAAAAATGGAAACTTGAGCAATCAAATTCTAATCTTTATAAAAATTAGCTGTTTATCTTGAAAAGTAAACCCTTTATCAGCACAGGACTAAAATCTAAAGGGAAAATTTGCAAAGGTTTCAAAACGACGAAAAAACCTAATCTGATGTGTAATTTTCTTGTCTCTTAGAAAAATCAATTTATTATTAATTTGCCAGATTCTGTAACTTTACATTGGGTGATTTTAAAGATTTTATGGTATAGTTATGCCAGATTTTCTGCCTATGGAAAGTCATTTCCCTCACCCTGGCTGACAAAGCCAGAACCTATTCCAATTATTGACCTTAAGGTCATCAGTTACCTTTAAAGGTTCTGGTATTGCATCCAGGGGCTTATTGGACTTAGATTTAGTGGGGGTTCAACATTAGAGAAAATGTCACTAACTGTGAAAAGACGTTACATTTAATATCTGGTAATCTGGAAATGCTACCTCTACTATGATAACATCTGGGTGAGCACCAAAGATTGCATCAACTGCAAGGAGCTTACTAGAGATTCACCAGGCCATCTTTATGCGTACCATCCTACCAAGAGCATAACAACTATTCTTGCCATCAAACTTCCCAAAAGGCTATGTATTCTGCCCTTGCCTAAACTCCAAGTGGCAGAAACACATCTTGTCTTTAAAGAAAAGGGTAATGTAAGCTTCAATGCATAGACATACATTAATACTGGGAGCAATTTCTTTTCCGATAAAAGAGGGACCCAAGGCCTTCAGTGAATCTTCTTGTGCAATTCAGCAATCTGGCGTATGTGATAGATGAGTGGTGGGTGACTTCCTTGCCCCTTAAAGTTCCTCCTTCTCTGCTCTCTTTTCCTCTTAGACTTTTTTAAAAAATACGAGGGGTTTGCAGGGAGATAGTTTGGGGCAGGGAATTCTAACAGGACCCTAATTCTCATCCCACTCCTAGCTAGAGTGCCTCAGGTAATAAGGAACTTAAAAAATCTATTCCAAAACTTTCCTTTATCATGTAAGTTAGGTTGGGTCTTTTTAAATAAGTTGGATAGCATATTAAACCCAAAATTGCTCAATCCACTATCAAGCTGATTTTAGCAAATTGACAAGGCATGACATAGAGTAACAAATCTAGCTATGCTGAACCACTGATCTCGAAGGTTCCATGGAAAAACTGGATCAAACTAATCTGAAGTGTCCCCCAACTTGCTATCAAAAGTTTTACAATCTGATCTAAAAAAGCCCTCCCCTATTGTAATTACCAATTCATCTGCCAAAAATGTGTACAGGTGCCTAAGATCAGAAATGTGCTTTGACTTCTCCTCTGAATCTTCTGCACCATACTATAAAGGCAACAGCCCTCTATAGGCCATGTTACCAATTTATCATCTTTTAGAAAACCCTTTTGAGATTCATCTTCACTGGTTGCTATTTATAGAATCTGACCACCACCTTATGCCTTTAAGTTCCCAAGTTGATCCAACACTGCAACCCAAAATCTAAAAATTAATATCTATAAACTTTAAAGAAGGAGTTATAATCTGGCGACCCATGACCTTGCTTTTTTGTGACCATACTTGGTAAAAGGAATGATCCCAAACATATTTTTTGATCTTGTATGCATGTGTTGGATGTCTGCAACCACAATTTCTTTACCAATATGTTTCCAGATTGGTACAAACCATCCAAATGACATTATACATATATTATAATCCATCCAATCTCAATACCAACAACTGCAAAACCCTATGGAGTTATCAAAACTATCTACCTCTCCCACATTTGAAGTTGCCCCCTCAAGGCCAACAGTTGCCCCCTTCTCATCTGTATGGTTGTTTATGATGGCCTTTGAATTTGTTTGATTAGATAGTTTGCAATTAAGCCCTAGAGTGTTGTTAATTTTTCCTTAGTTATGTTTTTTCTACTCTTGTTGAGAAATCAATATGACTGGACAATAAGCATAAATACCCACCTGCACTTCATTGGTAACTATTGTGATTAAGCCTATATGAGTATTATTGAGTAATCCAAGTTGACGATGAGCGAAGTCAACCTCAGAAGATAGAAGGAATTCCACTGAAGATATAATGATAAGGTGCTTATGAGATGTCAATGCACAATGAATAATTGGTAAATCAACTCTTACTAGGCAATCGTGAATCTAAAGAATGTAGACTCTGCTGGAAAAAATGGGAATATGGCAGAATAAATAGTCTAAGCAAAAGGGTCATTATTGACCAAATTCACAAACATATAAGAGAGATGAGAAGGTTGAAAGGGGGAGGTTTTTGTTAATAGGAAGAAGAAGAGAGTTTGCAGTAGGAGCTGCATAATATATAGTATAAGAAAATAAAATGTTGTAGTGGAAGCAATTGCTTCAGGTTTTATTATAAGTATTAAGTTATCTTGGGGGATAGTTTTCTCTTTCATTGCAATCACTAATTGCAACAAAATGCAAGACTGTTAAGTTTGATAATCTCTTTGAGGAGATCAATGTGCACCAAATGTCAGGTAGTAGTTGGGCTAGCAAAGTAAAGTGCACAGGGTTGGTCTTCCACCATCAAAAAGTTTGTAAATGGTCATTTGACACTGGTGGCCTAGATAAAAATAAGAAAATGGTGGTGAGTATTTCCCCAGAGATTTTAGCATGGCAAGCGAAATGCAACCAGTTCATCAAAACTTTGCAGATCCATCCCCTGTCATCAGTGGAGCACGGGTTTGAGTTTTCCTGGATATTAACTTGATGGCGCTGTTAGGATTCTCAACAGTTTAAATGAAGCCTCAACTTGGGGCTTCAAACTTATTACTTATTTTGGGCGATATCAACCTATATTTATTATTATTATTATACCAATTGATGCTTTGTTGGGTCTAAAGCCCAAAATCATTATTAACTTCAATTTACTTAGCATTGTCCAAATTCAATTAATATTGGACAAACTCTAGATAAATTATCAAACTGCTCCACTAATTGATAATCCTGGCTGATAAAAACTATAACTAATATTCTACCCTGGAGGGAGTGAATCCTCTGTTTCAATGTTATCTGATCTCAAACTTCACCTTATCTTATGAGTACTTTATATGTTACCTACTTTCCTTTATCCTCTAAAAAGATTTAGGATTATATCCAAATCTATTCCCAATTCCACCAAGGTTTATGCCAATCATTTCTTATATCCCTTATCTTATCTTTTCTCTTCTTATCACTATTTGAGGTGCTGATTATTTGATTAATAAAATAACTTTTACACTTCTACCTTTAATTAGGCTCCTTAAAGTTCATTCTTGTTTTTGGGACCTCTGAACCAGTGTGGTTAAGTCCCTAACTCTTAACTTTTGGGACCTCTGAACTTGCCTAGGTTAAGTCCCTAATTATTAACTATTAGGACCTCTGAACCTGTTGTTAAGGTTAAGCCCTACTCGCCTGTCCACCTCAGCAAGCTTCAAAGGACCCACCTTCAGACCTCCCTCAGTCTTAACAGGCGCTTTGGGAAAAGTTCTGTGGAGATGTGCATGAACAATTCTCAGATGCAGTATATGTTGCACCACACTCTATGACCCACAGTTGATTGGATCTTAGGTTTGAGACTAAACAAGCAGCAGACAAAGCTGCACAGGTGCGTATGATGTAGACCTCCAGGATGGTCAATGAGTGGTCAGGATGAAGGGCACTTGATGGACCAAGTCTAACCAAATTTTTGTTACGTTTGACTTCCTCCCCACAATTACAAAGCGCACAGTGCTGGAGCACCACCTCCTGGTTGGTCTTAGAAGCTATGAGGAACTTCACTCCTTCAAAATGAAATGCTTTACTCTTATGCCAGACCTGTACACGGGCAAAGCAATTGCAGTGATCACCCCAACTGTGGTCTTCATGGAAGTCTTTACCCAAATCCCCCACAACACAGTTGTGAATATTGATGGATAGGAATCCCATCCATTCCACATCACAGTGAATAGTGCACCCCCTATCTGCACCTTTTATTATGCTTTTGGCCACAAGGCTCACATGAGCCCTTCCAGAGATGGCATCTCTCAAAAAGAAATCCTTCCCGATGCAATGGGCAGCGCAGACTCCCATTATGAACCTGCCATTAACACCAATGCCGCCTTCCCATAGTACGTTCAGGGGTGTTACATTCAGGCTAAA
Organism: Massospora cicadina; assembly: GCA_022478985.1. NCBI lineage: Eukaryota > Fungi > Entomophthoromycota > Entomophthoromycetes > Entomophthorales > Entomophthoraceae > Massospora > Massospora cicadina. Next base: position 173,560 of record JAKSZP010013204.1, read on the forward strand.
CCTGTGTCTTCGCAGGAGTGCAAGAAGGCCAAACAGGCCCATAGAGCAGCGGCCAAGGCAGTGGCTATGGCCACGTCCATGATCCCGCCTGCCCAGACCCAGGATGACATCAATTCATTTGCAGCTGAGGCGGCTCAAGAATCAGATCACCAACCAGATTGGGCCAACCAAGCATGAGGCCCAATGGATGAGTCAGATTTACCCAAGCAAAATTACCAAGCACCAATTGAAACTGACTCTACCACTCACCTCACTCTAAGTTTTTGTTGACCTCTGATGATGCATTGCATATACACAGCACCATGAAATGTCGATCCAAATTGGCAAACTTGAAAAAATCCAAATCTGACAATCAACCCATAGCAAAGGTGATTCCTACGGATGATTAAACTCCGCCTCATACCCATTTTCAAGAAAAACTAGCTGCAGAGAAATCTAGTAAAGCAGCACAGGAAGGTCAAGGGGCCCTTCCCATTGCACCTTAGGTGCAATGGGGAGCCTTCACAATAGGGACGTTAAACATCGCTGGACTCAAGGCCTCGCTGTTCCAGACTAGGAAACTGAGTTTTATAAAAATTTATTTTTCTGTGGACATCCTTGCCATTCAGGAAACCCACTGTCCAAACGGTGCCAAGGAAACATGGCAACCATTATTCTCCCATCTCTTTCCTTTTGGTTGCCACACTGTGGGGTTCTTATACATGTGACTTGTAGCTTTAAATTTATTTCCAAAAAGTGTATCTTGATGGGCATATGCTTGTTTTGCCCTTTTCATAGGACAATGAAGTGCACTCTATTATTAATGTTTATTCCCCAACCTGTGCATGGGCTTTCCAGGAATATCTCTCAGCCATAACTTCCCTCCCACTTCCTCCTGACCCGCTTGTGGTGGGCGATCAGAACTGCTGGGCCAACCCAGCCACTGCTTGCTGGCCTTCAACGCCTACCCCTGCAGGGGCACGTTAAACTAGATGTTCTAAAAGCCACTTTGGGGCTTTTTGATACCCTCCCCAAACATGCACCGCTGCTCTTCAACATGTCCCAACCTATGTGCACAACGGTCAGCTGAAGTCTATGTCCTGCATTGACCATATTCTTTCCCCATTTAATTTTCAGTCCCAGATTGCACACTTTACAACGACTAAAATTGATTTCTCTGACTATAGGTTAGTGTCAATTTCCTTCACTTTGTCAAACCTAGTGTCACAGGTGCCAAAGTGGTGCAAACTTCATCTGACCGAGATCACATCACCCAGGTTTTCCTCATGGGTGTACACCAAAACTTTGGCACCAGAGTTCACCACACCATTCTTTTTGGACCCACTTACTACCTGGTCTACCTTCAAAGTGAACACCATCCTTCAGACATATTACCTCTCATCACGTCACTCCTGGGACACCTCAGCAGTCATTATGCGCACATTTGCAGAAGTGGACCCCCTGGAGTCTAATATTCCTGCTTCAGGCTACAGCCCAGCTTGGGGTCATAAGTGGGTGGAAGTGTCTGCTTGTCTCAACGCACTGGTAAGATATCACAAGTATTGCATTTGTGTTCAGAACAGGAAAAAAATAAAACTGTGGGTAACATGTGACCTACCTATTTTTTTCATAAATTCTTCGCGTCATGACAGAGCTCGGCTTGCACACAGGTGAGGCAGTCGGACCACTCCTTTACAGAAACTCCAGTCAAAGTGGCAGTCAAAGTTCGTAACTATTACTCTATATTGTATCGTTCCAATCTAGTATTAACAGCCAAAATTGATGAGTTTCTCAATGGCTCACATACAAAACCATTTCCTGTTACCTGAAGTTAATGAATTTTTACTCAGGACAAACTCTGGTATGCCATTTGCGGTGCACCAAACTGGAAATTCCCAGGTCCAGATAGAATTCCATATGAGTTCTATAAGAAATATAATTACTTCTCCTCTTTACTGCTAGCCTAAATGAACCAGTTTCTGTTAGATACGCGCCTCCTTCCTGGGGGCAGGAGGCATACACAATAACGCTGTATAAAAAGGGAATAAGCTGGACTTGGCCAACTGGCTCTCCATCTCACTTACTAACACAGATACTAAATTATTTACTAAAATTATAACCAACCGCCTAGGGGAAGTTGCCTCTTATATAATCTCCTCTGATAAATTCGTTTCATTCCCAAGTGGTCTATATGGGACAACATATACACCATAGCCAATGTCTGGAAAACCACGGCTACTGGGGCACTTGTTTTCTTAGATCACCAGAAAGTTTATGATTGGGTCAACTGGGATTACCTCAAAGCCTGCCTCCACAAGTTCCACCTCCCCCATCAGTTCATTAATTGGGTGATGTTGCTTACAGAATCCACCACAATGGCTGTGCGTGGCCCTGGCTTCCTCACTGATGTATTTCACCCTCAAAGAGTCACCGCAAAGGAAATCCTTTAAGCCCACTCTTATACAACTTCAGTCTCGACCCACTTTTATGCAATGTGAATGCCCGCCTTACTGGTGTCCATGTGCAAGGACAAGCACCAGTTAAGATGCTAACATTGCTAACAATTGTGTGGTTGGGGTGTCTAACAACCAAGATGCACGTGCGCTAAAGGCTACTATCCAGGATTTCTCCAGGGTCAGTAATGCCGCACTTAACGCCTCCAAAACCAAAATCATTCTCCTCAGCCACTACCAATGCTGCTTGTCACCTGCACCTTGTTACTTTCCTTCTTCAGAAGCTAGTTCACAGGTTTGATTGCCCCGCCTACCCCATACCACCCCGCTTGTGCTCCCTTTTGTGCCAAAACCCACTGCTGGTCTGTTACACCATTTTGGAGTGTAGCTGGAGGCGGGAGGGTACACCTCATCAGTAATGGTGCACAACATCCTCAAAAATAACACAAAGTACATCGCCTCCATCAAAGCCCACCAGACTACCTTTCCAAGCCAGGTTGTGCTTGCCAACTCTATGCTCCTGTCCAAAGTCTGGTTTGTGTCCCATGTATCGCCTTTTCCTCTCTTTCTTCACCTCTTTATACTCCCTCCTTCAAGGGTGGCTTTGGTTAGGCCGCCCACCGCCAGTTTACCTGGACGTCATGTTTGGCCCTCACCATAGTGGTGGTATAGATCTGCTCAACTTTGAGGACCATGCCGCCAAGATACTTGGCACCTGAATCGCTGCAGTCACAAAGCCCACTATTGCAGACCAGCACTTGTCATGCGCGGCCTGCTCCAATTTTTCCCGCGCCCTGGGCCTCTGCAATCCTACCCACCCCATCCTATGTTAAACTATCTTGCCTCTCATCCCTCTGCTGCGGTCCTGGGTGGGATGTCACCGCACTTCAAATGTATTCTCCTCTCTATGTGGAGCGCTGAGTGGAGAATCAGCATCAGTGGAAACTTTTCTCAGAGGGGTCTCCCTACTCCTCGTTTAAACAAGAAGTCCATGGGCAAGTCTTTTTGAACAACTTGGTACCCCAATGTACTCACCTCATTGCCCGTGTGGACTACCTTAACAAGCTTGAAATCCCATACTCTTTGGAGACCCAGAAGGACATTTGGCGGTATACACACCATCCTCTTTTATAACCCCAAATTTGCACCCATTTTTGGAGATGCCTGAGAAAAGTGTACCGCACGGCTGAGTAGTCCAATGACTCTCAAACTTCATGCGTTATGTGCAGTCAATATGGATTTTTAGTCCATTGCTTGTAAGATTGCCCGCCATCACAGGCAATTTGGCGAGATGTTATGCGCCTCCTTAGCCAGGAGAGAGAGAAGGGTTTAGCCTGTCCAAAAACATCTTTGCCTTTTCCATGACCTCCCCTATCCACCTATTGCTCTGTGCCTTAATTGTTGAAATAGCGCTATGGACGATACATACCATTGTCCTTAATGCACTCTCTAGCACTATCCCAACCCTACGTGAAGATGTTCATCGCTTCCATTCCCACCTCACGGATCACTTTCAAGCTTGGTTTTTGGCCACCTGTCATCCCACCAACGCCGGTTGGTGTCATCCTGGTTCCCTATCTGGTTGCTTTAATTGGACCCTTTCCTTCATTTGTGTTTGGTTTTAGCCCAGGACTCTTCCGCCGCTCCCCCTCTTCCTTTCTAGCAGTTCTGCTGGCAACAGGATGTAGCTTTGGCTTCTCTGGGGTACCCTCGTTATTCCTTGGTGTTTTGTAGTTGGAGTTTATCAGAAGTGTCCGTCTCATGGTCAGCCTTCCCCAAATAAATTTTTAATTAGGTTATCTTGAACTGAAGATAACCATATTGTCCATCCGTTTCTCATTGAGATTGACCCTGTGCAACCCCTTTGGCATATCTCCAATATATTGCTGAAGTTTTAACGTTGGTGCTCACTACAAGGGGCCCATTGACCAACACGTTAAAGTAATATTATTCATTTACCAAGCAATGGCGTGACTGGCACTAATGAAGGGATCCTACCCCAATTTATTGAGCTATCCCAATATGAGGAACTAAAGCTCGTGCTGGGTACACTACTTCAGGCATAAAATATGATTTTTCTAGAAAATAAGGGCATAAAGGACTATATTGACAAAGCCTTCCACCAGTTGCACCTGGTTAGTGGTCAAGTCATCCATCATGCTGATCAGTTGAATGGCATTACCAAGCTGCTACATTGCGCAGAGTGTAAACTGAATAGTGTTGTTATGGAGGAATTGTTTGCATCGATAGGCTACTACCATTTGACATTGAGAGTTATTTACAGCTTATTTATTTGAATTTGCAGCTGAAGGAGCCTTGGATTGGCATAAATTTTAATTTTTAATATCCGCTGGATATTGGGAGAGTTTCTTTTGAAAGAAAGTACACATTGAGGGAACTTTTCTTTTCAATTACTATCACTTTTAGTAATATGATTTGATTAAAACAGTAAAATTTGATAATCAGTACCAGGTGAGATGAGTATGAGTAATGAAGCAAAGAGTTGGGCGAACGCAGTAAAGGGCAGCGGACTGGGACCTGCACCACCCTAAGGTACCAAGTGCACAGGTACAAACAAAAATCTCAGTAAAAACAAAAAAACCCATGGTGGCACCCCCGCAGGTTTTGTAAATTTTTTGGTAAAATACTGCAGTTACATGGAAGTATTCCAATCACAACCACTGTCATTGGTGGAACACGGGATATGAGTTTTATGGGTTTAGAAACACTGACAATATGGGAAAAGTTTGCCAAAGCCCAACATAATATTTTCTCACATGTGGTACTTAACGACCCATACTATCCGCAAAGGTTGGGTAGACCTTGGGTTTGTGACCGTGGAAGAAGCGAATAAAGTAGCAAAGGTCAGAGTGGTACTCAACCTTCCTGATGGACAGCATTTGGTACCGACCAAGCACACACATTGGACAGAATACATAGATATTTTCATAATTTTGATTACCTTCTGACTACACTGGCGCGCACAGTAGTCAAAAGACATTTCTGAGATGGATTGGAAGCCAACGGAGAAATAAAACAATTTGAGATGCAAGGATTCCAGCTGATACCAACCTTTAGCACTGAGAAGGCAATTGCAATTTTTTCCCCAAACCAGGAGGTAGTGGAGGATATCACAAAAATCCCCCATATTGCATCCTTCACCATTTATGGGAAAAAATCCCAGCTGTTCTGCGCAACAGTGGAGAGCGCACCCCCCTTATGCAACCACTGCCAGCTTTGGGCACAAGATTCATGCTTGCCTCATAAAAGAAGGCCTGAGAGAAATGTAATTCTGTGAGGAGGAAATGGGCGAAGATGACTCAGAGTATGCCAAAATTACAGGCACAACACAGGCATTCAACTGAGGATAACACGGGAAATATAAAATAATTGACCCAATTTCCCCAAAAGACAAAAAATGGCCAGACAAACTTGCAAGCTGGTCGCGGCCAAGGCAAAGGCAAAGGCCTCAGCAGAATCATCCATATCACTGGAACAGATCCATTAAGATATGGATGAATTGGAATCAATGAATCAATCAAATCTTGAGGAAAACCAAACACCCAATCTGAACAGATTGAATTCAGTGGAACCCAATTTGGAAATGAATGCAACAAAACTGGGGTTCAGCGCACCCCCCAAAATTGTGGAATATCTCCCAGTTGGGAAGGAAAATCAATTATGGAATGCACAAGAAAATAATGCAGCCATTAAAAGCACACAAGTGCACTGCAATGAAAAATTGAAACCAAGCAAAAGCTAAGAGAGGAGCGAAAACAGAGGCTTTGAAAGGGGCAGAATAAAACCCAACTCCTACTCATGGCTATTCTCTCCGCAGTAGAAGTGCATTGGAGAGTAATGTGAGTGAGGGAGTAGGGCCGGAGGGCCCTGCTAACCGCTCCTGAGGCGCATTGGGCATCTCAGTAGAGATAGAGATGCAGAACATAGCGGGACTCAAGGCCTTAACGTCCCAGGCCAAAAAGTTGAGTCTCCTACAAAACCCACCTGTGGATATCCTGGCGGTTCAGGAAACCCACTGTCCTCAGGGAGAGGAGGAGGCACGGGAAACATGCTCCTTCCAAAATATTATTTTGGTCACAACACTGTGGGGTGATAGTATGCGCGAACCAAAACTTTAAATTTATCAATAAAAAATCGTTCCTGGATGGCCGCATACTTGCCATAACCTTCTCATGGCACACCAAAGTGAACACAATATCCAGTGTGTATGCATTGAACTGTGCACCTTACTGAAGAGATTTTCTAACAGCTCTAACACAACTAAATCTACCAGCAAGTACTTTTATCATGAGAGAAATGAACTGCTGGATTAATCCAGATACTGACAAATGGCTATACACAACGGAGGTACCACAAGGGCAAGTGGGGCTCCACTTACTAAAAACCACCCTTGGACTATATGATCTGCTAACAAAAAGGCTACCCCTGCTACAAATCATGACACGCCCACATGTACACAATGGTGCACTTGTCCCTGTCACAAATAGACCTGATACTCACGCCAATAATTTCCGTCACCAAATTAAAAATTTAAAACTACAAAAGTTTAATTTTCCAACCATCAGCTAGTTTTGGTGTCCTACAAACTGCCAGAACCAAGTACCCAACCACCCAGATGGTACAGTATATGCCCAGAAAGTTTAGCCGACTCAGAATTTCAATCCTGGATGGAGGAAATATTCTCAACCTGGGATTTAAAGCACCTTTCTGCTTGAACTCACTAACCACATGAGAAAAGTCAAAAAATCACAACTCAACAAATCAAACATACAAAGGGTGGTTAGCTGAGCGGGTAAAACTGCTTCCACCCCTAGTGCAGGTTTTAAGTTCAAAACCTGTACTGGCTAGAAAACATTCTTGGTGTGGTATATTTGTCCCAAGGTCGACCCACCTCGAATAATTAAAAAAAAAGTTGGGACCATCTAGTACTAAAAAAAAAACAAATCAAACATACATTTTCTAGAAGACACAGGGCAGCTTCAGTCAATATCAAGCACACCTTGGCAGAGATTACATACCTAGAAAACAATGTCCCACGCACAGGGTATAGCCCTGGATGAGGTCGCAAATGGGTGTAGGTTTCTGCTCAGCTAAACACCCTGATCTGCAAACATCAACACTGAGTTGGAGTTCAATATAAAGTAAAAAACATAAAAGATGGAGAAACTTGCTTGAGCTATTTTTTCCGCTGATTCCATGCCTGGAAAAATATGATAGCTTGCACACAGGTCTGACAAGTGGACAAATCCATAGCAGAAACACCCAAAGAAGTTGCGACCAAAGTGCACAGGTTTTATATGAACTTGTATAAATCTGGGGGTGGAAGGCAAGTTGGTAAGGGCGTATGGCTACTAACCTGAAGGTTGCGGGTTCGATTCCCGCCCTTTGCATATCGATCGGGGTGCCAGCCAAAGGAAGCTATTGGCGGTTAGTAGGTCTAATAACACGAAAACCTTACCCATGATGTAACCAGAAAAATTTAAGTCCCAATCTGGAGGTGGAAAAACTTTCTTTGACAGAGTTGACCCTGTTCAGGTTTCATGTCATTTCTTTCTTTTGGTAATGCCTGTCCCCTGGTCAGCTTGCCTCAGTTAAATAAACTTGTATAAATCTGAACCTGTCAAACCAGAAAAAATCTAAAAATTCCTTACAAGCGCAAATATCAACACCGTGGCCCAAAATAACAATATAACCAACTTAATATTGTGCAATGAATTATGGGAAGTAGTACGCGGTGCATCAAGAGGGAAATGCCCTGAACCTGATGGGATTACCTGTGAATTTTACATAAAATATTTTACTAGCATATCTAACATTCTTCTAGATTCAATGAATAAGTGTATTATGGAAACATCTCCTTAACTGGAGACAAAGAAGCCTACACTGTCACTTTATTAAAAAAAGACAGATTAAACCTTTCCAACTGGCGCCCAATCTCCCTAATCAACACAGATACCAAAATTTTCACAAAAATCATAAACAAACGACTAGGACAAATTGCAACTGACGCGATATCCCCATCACAATATAGATTTGTTTCAGGAAGATACATATGGGACAACATCTACACAGTTGCATAAGCCTGACAGTCCAAAATCTCTGGAGCGCTTGTCTTCTTAAACCAACAAAAGGCATAAAAAAGGGTGAAGTGGACCTATCTTGGAGCCTGTCTTCAAAAATTCAACCTCCCAAATAGATTCATAAACTGGGTGATGATGTTCACAGAGTCTGATACCATGGCTGTGCGGGGAGCAGGTTTTTTAACCAACCCAGCCATCCCACAGAGAGGACTCAAGCAAGGAGACCCCTTAATCCCTCTACTTTACATTTCTTAGCTTGAACCCTCTAATCTGGAATACAAATACACTTCTCAAGAGAATCAATGTCAAGGGCCAACCACCAGTCAAAATATGCCCTCGCTGATGATTGTGTGGTGGGAATATCCAACAATAAGGACGCTTGCAGAATTTAGAAGATAATACAAGATTACTAAGCCATAAGCAACGCATCACTTAACACTGAGAAAACGGATATCAAACTCCTGGGTTAATATCAAACCCATTGGACGCCATCTACCCAAGGCCAACAAACTAATACAACATCAAGACTCCTCACCAGACATAGGAGACGAAAATCAGCAATGACCCCACTGAAACTTTTCTTCACCACCAAGCCAACAGCTGGACCTGTCCGCAACTTGGGGTATTGTTAGAAGCAGGAGGTTACGCCAACTCCATGATGGAAAATCAACCTCTAGACAAAATAACAAAACGCATTGCCTCCTTACATGGACATCAAACAGGTTTAACAGGAAGGGTCACATATCAAATTTTTGATTCTTTCAATCATATGGTTCACGGCCCATGCAATTGCTTTCTCACCGTCCTTCTTCAATACAATTCACGCCCTATTACAAGGATGGCTATGGTCCAACCACAACCCCCCTGTACGCCTCGAAACCCTATTTGGCTCTAGAAGGAATGGAGGTATGGGGCTTACTAATTATGTAGAGCAAGCGACTCATATACTAGGATTCTGGATAGCTCAGGTGACTAGCCCAGAAATCCAGATACACACTGGGCCAGAACAGCAAGATATAACTTCACACGTGCACTCCAATTTATAACCCAAATCACCCAAACACATTAATCAAGTATCTGGCATCTCATCCTACAGCTTCAAGACCACATGGCACTTCTGCACATTTCAAACGAATACTCCTAGCCATGAGAAGAGCGACGTGGCAGATCCACATAAGTGGCCAAACCAGTCACTGAGGACGCCCAAGGCTAACTCAGTTAGGAAATCAATGACTAAATAGTCACAGGCAATATTTTATGCAGAAGTCCGAGTACCATAGCCAAGATTGAGTACCTGGAATATATGGATATAACCTACAACCTGGAGACTCAAAGAAGAGTATGGAGATACACACATAACCCTTTACTCCAACCCAGGATAAGAGCACATGTATGGGGGTGCATAAGGAGAGTATACCGCACAGAAGAACGGTCAAATGCCACTCACACCTCATGTACAATATGTGGTCAGTGTGGAAGCCTAGCCCACCGTTTAGAACTATGCCCAACATCAGTGGCTGTATGAAAAGAGGTCATGCGCCTATTCCGTCAAGAAAATGGACAACCATTCAGCCTAGCAAGGAACATGTTCTCTATAAACATGGACTCTCCCATCCACCCATCCCTCAGGGGCGTTAAATGTAGCAATAGCACTATGGAAGATCCATACAATAGTACTGTAGTCGTTTACAGGAGCAGCGCCTACAATCCAAGAGGCCATCAATCGTTTCCACTGCCATATGTTGGAACATTTCCAAGCATGGCTGTTTGGACACATGACCCCACGTAACAGAAGGACAATCAACACATGGTTCCCATAAGGTTCCTAAAGGTTGATCCTTTCCTTCACATATGCTGTATCCAAGAATAAGCCATCATAACCCCCCTACCATCCTAAACTTGGTGATCCTGAGACAACAAGAGGGCCTTTAACCATCTGGGGTTTCTTTAATTTTTAAAATTTCATTAAGTTTCCCCCTATATCGGAAGTGCTTGTCCCCTGGTTTGCCTTCCCTGAATAAATAAAATATTGGGAGTGGAGACCAAGTAATCTGGTATCTTCCAAGTAGTTCCATTACATACCAAGAAGTGAAGGTTAATGTGCTGCAGTTGTTCTGAGGTTCTGCAAAAATGTCACAGTGGAAGGCTGAGTTTTTGACCATCAGGTTCCGTGATGAAACCCTCACTGCATTAACTGACTGCTTTATGGAGGAAGCCCATATGTTAATCAGGGTGGGGACATTATATAAGTCTGATGTGTGCATTGCAATGACCTCTGCGGTGAGGGCATACTGCGAGCTGTATAATTTCATGACTCCAACTTTGGAAGATGACGTACCCCTTCTAAAAGTTGTTCAATTTCTGCACCGCCTATCCATCAGTTTTAGTGCTCCCAACGTGGAATAAAGAGCCCCTGCAGCCATTACTGAATTTTCAGCAGGGGAGAGACAAAACCTATTTGGATATAAATCATTGGTTAATATGTGGGCACTAAACCCTTCAGCGGCTCCTTTCCACCCTCACTATGGTCACTTGGCTTATCCTCAGTCAAATTACAATCCTTTGTTTAAGTTCCAACCTAGGTTTTAAGGGGCATCACATGTACGTGAGCCATATAGGAATGCCTGTTTCTCTTGCGGTCAAAGAGTCCATTATTTGGCTAACTGCCCTGGCAACCCAAATGCTTATGCAGTACCACTGGCCCTGGCTGAACAGCAAAAAGTTTGAGCAGAGTAGAGATGGGACGCAATACCTCCGCTGAGTCAAATCTAATTGTCCCTGTAAATTCTAATAGACCCTTTGTGTCAGGTCTGAGCCACAAATTGATGATTAATATACCAACAAACCTTCAGTGCTATTGTTGACTTCCTCCAGAAGGAAGAGAAGAAGAATACAGAGTTGGAGTTCTGCCAAGATGTACAAATACCATATGCCTGTCAAATTTTTGAGCGTAATGTTGCTGCCAAAGACAGTCCCTCCGTTGATGTGGCCGCATTAGAGGGTGTGAATGCTGCAATGTCAGTGGAAGAAATTGTTTAAGAATATCCTCAAGTTGGTGCCAGTATTGTCAATTTTCTCAATATCAAGAAGCCCATGGATGTGCCTGTATTAAACTCTGACTGTTTGTCTTATTTACAGTGTACCTACTGTGATATCTTTGTTGGAAAAACCAAAATTTTGAGTAATTATGGACACTGGCGCTCCCATAAATATATTGTCCACTCACTAGTGGATAGGCTTCCGCTGAAGCCTGATGTGGACCATTGGGTAGTGTATGGGACCTCTGGAGCACAAAACATTGTGTTGGAGGGCGCCTACAGCATGTTGCCTTTGAGGTTTGGGTCAATTGGCACTTCCAATTTGGCTGTAATTTTCCTAATAATAATTATGACATTTTTATTAAAGCTACATTCATGCGGTAATTAAGAGCGATGGCTGATATGCTGGAAGAAACTTTTGAGATTTTAGGGCAATGGGCTCCCATCTGTTTAAACTCCAGCGGAGTCCCAAAAGAACCTATCCACTATAGTCAAATAAATCTTGTATATAGCGATGAGGTAATTCTTGTTCACTATTGGCAGATGAAGAGGAGGACCAGAGTTCTCCAAACCAGATTTACAAGTGCAATGGTAGACCGCTAAGTGCTGCGACTACCTTAAGTATACCTTCTGGACATCAGATTATAGTAGGTATGGAACTTTAAATAGACGTTGGCAAAAGTCTATATGGTGAGATAATGGCTCCCTACCAGCAATTGCGGCTCTAACCCCATGTGACTTCTGGGCTACTGTTACCAGGGAATGGCGAAGTAAGGGTCTTAATTGCAAATCTACACAAGGAGTTTAGGGTGGTTTAAAGATAACAAGTGGTTGCTTTTCTGCATTTGACTATAGTTGATGAATTTCAACATATACATGACTTTAGTTCATGGGAGGATCTAGGTCTATCTGAAGAAGCCTCAGCCTATGTAATGACCGTGGTTCCACGTGAAGCCCTGACTGGGCTGTCAGCTGACCAGATAGATAGGGTGATGGCCCTGTTTGAAAATATTTAGATATTTTTGCATCCAATGACTATATTTGGGATGTGTCCGTGGGGTGATGCATCAGTTGGACATGGGAGACCACCCTCCCATTTAAACAGCATATTCAATAATCCAAAGTGGCGGAATAGGTTGTATCCTCAGAAGTAGAAAAATGATCAAACAGGGAATGTTAGAGCCATTGAATAGCCCTTGGGCGTCCCCCATGTTGATTTTTAAGAAAATTGTTAGCACTAATTGAGTATTAATAGAGTACCAGAAGCTTAATCATATCACAAAAATATCTATATCCACTTCCATGAATTGATGACGCACTGAAATGGCTGGGTGGTGCCAACTATTTCTTGGCCATGAGTTTGATATCAGGATATGGCAAATCGAGTTGCCAACAGCAGAACAGGAGAAATGCTCTATTATCACCCCAAATGGGATGTTCCAACCCACATGTATGACTTAAGGGTTGTAGAATCCAGCTTTTTGGGGTGCTCGCTGGTGCTAATGCCACTGGATCCCACAAAGACTTTAATAAAAATAAAAATGAGCGCTACTAAAAAATTAGATTTTTATAGTTTTATCAGGACTGTGGGGTTAAAACTAAAAGTGATCCCTCTCGATTTTTGAATGAACAGTATTTAACCTGTTTTGAGGGTTGGGGGAATTTGAGGATAGTTTTGATATAGCTTAGCGGCTTCTGAATTAGTTAATATGGTAGGTGCCCCTATCAAATCTTTGGAAAAACGATTTACTTTTTGGGAAGTTGAAAGTTGGGGTTTTGGGGCAGCACAAACCCATGCGGTAAGGTCTTGATGAACTTCAACCAATCACTGCTAGCTAAATTAATTTCAATTTGGGGGACCTCCACCACCCCTATAAAAGTGGGTGGTCCCCACGTAAGTGCGTTGAGGGATTTGGTGATGGTGGGGGAGTACCTTCTGCTGGTTGCCCAAAATTTGTTTTGTGATTGGAGTAATTTGACTGTTCGATTTTCCATTTGGTGCCCATGCAGGAATTGAAATGGTATTACCCCAAATTGGTGGGGTTCCACCAAGAATCAGCCAGGGTAATTTGTCTGATTTCCACGAGTTAAGTTAACTTATTAATAAAATCGCCTTTGGGTTTATAGGAAACTTGTAAATGGCTAACATTTCCTTGTTTTGGCTTAATTTGACTCAAGACATTCTTCCTCTGTAGCTGAGAGGGCAAATGTCCAACATCACCCCCTCAAGAGTGGTGGGGGATAATAAAGCCAAAGGAAGCAGCCATGTACTCGATTGATGGTGATTCCAGTAGCTAGCAATTTTATAGAGTTTTTACCATTTTTGTAGGTAATGGTGAAAGGGCCCTCCCAAATTGATCCAAGTTTGCAGCTTCTAGGAGTGATGCAGTTATGGGATTATAATACCATATCTAATACTTGGAATGTAGGCAGGGGGTTTGAAGCTCATTGGCAGCCTTTCCTTCTGTATTCACTGCTTTCACTAAGTTATTCATAGCCTCAGCTTGGAGTCGAATGATACGCTGAGCCAACCTATTAATAACTCTCTCAGGCTCCTCAACTTGAAAGGAGAATACATCTTTTGCTAAAAGAGAAAGGTTTCCAGGTTCCTGCCCATACAAGACCCGAAATGAAGACTTTTTTAAGATCTAATGATAGCTAATCTGGTAAGTCATCAGAGCACTAGGTAGGTAATGATCCCAGTGAAGTGGATCAGATGAGGCCATTTTCATAAAATGGAGACCAAGGTTCCATTTGTTCTTTCCACAGTCCCATTTGTGAAGGGATTGTATGGAGCTGATAAAAGCTGTTGGGCTCCATGGTTGTAGCCAGTATTTTAACCACTCTGGAAGTGAAGTTTTTTCATTATCACAGAGTAATACTTGGGGACAGCCATGTCGAGAGAAAATGTTTTGATGTAAAAATGTGGCTGTGGCCTTAACCGTTTTAGCAGGGAGAGCTACGGCTTCCACCCACTTCGTGAAATAATCAATAGCTACTAGGATAAATTTGTTTCTACTAGTAGTCAGAGGAAAGGGACCTACAACATCCAAACTTATGGTGTGGAACGGTTGTTGAGGGGTAGTGGGTTAATATTGGTATCTAGTTTTGAAACTGGATTGCTTTTTACATGTAAGGCAAGATTTCAAGACATCAACGATAGATTCCATCATTCCATCTCAATAGTACCTGTCTTTAATCCACTCATAAGTTTTCTTTGCCCCTCCATGCCCTAGTGTGGAGTGGGCTTCTAAGATAGCAGGTACACGTTCTGAGGGCCGAAAGTAAGGCAGCCATTTTGCCCCCACCTGCTTATACAGCTTCCCATTATCTATTTTTGTGTTATGAGAGTGCTGGGTAAACATGTTCTGGACGGGCACATCATCATCTTTCCGTTTATCAGGGGTCATTAATAAGTCATGTAACCTTTCCACTTCACACTATCCAAATGAAGGACTGGCAGCCTCGTCAACCCATCAACATTTAAGTGACGGGTCCCAGCACGGTATTCAATTGTCATATCATAATGTTGGAGCTTTAGAGCCCAACGAGATAACTTGCCAGTAAGGTCCTTCATGGTTTGTAACCACTTTAGAGAAGCGTGGTCTGTAACCACAGTGAAGGCAGTCACATATAAAAAGGGGTGGTACTTCTTCACAGCTAACAAAACGGCAAGGCACTCCTTCTCAGCAACACTACAATTGAGTTTCTCTTTGACAACATCTTGCTAAAATAGGATACTGGATGATCTATACCATTTTCATCTAATTGCGCTAAGATGGCCCAACGGCATAGTCTGAAGCGTCAGTAAACAGGATAAATGGTTTATTATAATCAGGGTGCTTAAGAATAGGACGTTGTTGAAGCAGTTTTTTCAACGTCTCAAAAGTATCCTTCTGTTCAGCGCCCCAATAGAACGGAGTGTTCTTCATTAATAAGCGAACAAGAGGTTCACTGAGCTGGGCAAACTTAGGTATAAACTGATGGTAATACCTCATCATCCCTAGGAATACCTAAATATTCCATAGATTTTTAGGAGGAGGCATTTTTGAAACAGCTTCAACCTTATCTTGCATGGGTTGGATTCCTTCTCAAGAAATGGAATGCCCAAGGAAATCCAAATTCTGTTGGAAGAAGGTACATTTTGAAGGCTTCAACTTAATATTTGACTTGCGTAATCTTTGAAACACCTCCTTCAGATGATCAAGATGCTCATTGTAGGTTTGTGAAAAAACTGTGAGATCATCAAGATATACAATGACACAAGTTATCTTCAGGTCTCAAAATATATGGTCCATCGCCCGCTGAAAAGATGCAGGTTCGTTATACAACCCTTACAGTAATCAGGTTGGTTGGTAAAGACCCTCACTACAAATGAGAGCACATTTATCCTGATCTTCAGGGGAAAGGTCCATTTGCCAATAGCCACTAGCCGAGTACATGGCAGAGAAGAAGTTGGAGCCAAGAGTTGGGCCAGGGCGTCATCAATATGGGGTATAGGATATCTGTCCTTTTTTAACTATTCAATTTTTTGTAGTCCATAACTATCTGATGACCTCCATTTTCTTTTTAATAAGCAGTAGAGAAGAAGTCCAAGGGCTTAGTGAAGGATCTAACATCTCAGCATCTAGCAATTGCTGAAGCTCCGTCCTCATTTGCTCTTCTTACACCTTCTTTTTATGGTAAGGCTTGGATCAAGTAGGACGGGCATCATCCACATCAATAGAGTGGCACCAGCCCTTCATGTGACCATAATCATTATCAGATTTAGAGAATATATCGCTATAGTTATCAAGGAGAGTGTGAACTTTTTTCAGCTCATCTGGGGTCAGCTCGTCTGAGATATGGAAGTTAGGCAAGGTACACACCAGGTTATCCGTTGGCAGGCTCATATCCATCATGGAACCAAAAGAGTGAATTTGTTCAATGTCCTCCACAGGGACCAACAAACCTCTGCCAATCTCCTGGTGTATTTTTACAACTATATTCTTGGAGGTGAGGTTCCCCAGCAACGTAATGGGCCTCTGGTAGGCTAGGTCAAGAATGCCAGGCAATATTCAAGGCTCCAAGGGACTAACGCCCTCAATACTAACGAGGTGCAACAAACAATGGCGTGGGATTTGAAGTGTGACTCTCGTGTCAACCACTCGTTGTTCACAAGGCTTAATCATGACCTCATATGAAGCATAGAACGGGTAACTTCCTTATCATACACTTAATTAGGCAATTTCTTGGTGTTGCGCCCAGAAGTGGAGTAAGGCAGGGCTATAGCTGCAAAGGGATATTCGACCAGGCAAGAGTATTCATGCTTACTGGGTTCTTTATTTGATAAGACTAATGGGACTTCGTAGTTGAGCAACAATAGGAACCCTGCTTCATAATAACTATTCCCTCATACTCTATCATAAACTGAGTGCAGATGAGCATATCATATGCAAAAATTGTCCAAAGCCACAGCAGAGGCTGATAAAATAAGCTTCTCAATTCAAATGGGAAGGGAAGAGTATGCCCCAATTGCATAGGTATATTTGAGCCATCGGTTCAAATTCTTGTGTGTACTCAAAGTCAGGTGCTAGATTTATCTTCTTAATAAGTTGAGTAGAGATCACATTAACGGGAGAGCCAGTGTCCAGGATAGCCAGTATTTAGACCCTCTGAATGACCACTTAAAACTTAGTGAGCGTTCCTCCCAAATTAGGTGACAAAGCTAAAACCTCTTTGAGCCGTGAGGTGGAGGTGAGTTATTCAGCAGTCTCAGGGTTTTTATCCATGATGGACTTTAAAGGGGAACCCGCTGAAGAGAGCGTATCAAGCCAGCTAAGAATTGGTTACCATCGCTGGCAGTGTCAATAATCTTTGGACATCCTAGAAATTGGCTGAGGTATGTCTCCTCAGGTATGGTAGACTTGTCTACGCCTCCAGCGTTTAAATAATCAGGCACTTCTACTTCCGCCGGGGCGCCCAATAGGTAGTAACCAACGTCATCATAACCCCCTCAGATTCTTCACCAAAATTATTTGCAACAATGGGCAAGGCCGCGATGGAGGTAGGGGGATAACCACAGAAGCTTTGATACCTTTGCGCAAGAGTATGGTATTTTATACCTTACAAGTCTCTAGTTCATAAGAAGGAGTGATAACTGTTTTAAGGTGTACAGGTTTCGCAGGGAGAATAGGCTTAGTTGATCTCACTCCCAATTGTATAACAGAAGAATGCTCCTCAATGGTTAAAGCCAAAGTTGTCATCTCAGCTTCATTTGTTGTGTCATATACATGAAATTCGGCCACATCCAACAAAGCTTACTTGATGTCACGGATGTTTCTAAAGTAGCACTTTACTGAGATGATATGTCGAGCTAAAGAAGGCTGGGAGGCTAACCCAGATAATAGGGCGGCGATAGCATCGTTAAGGGTGAGCATGTAGAGGTGGATAACCTTTGCACAGAGAGGTAAGATTTTTCAGCAAAAAGCAATGGGTGATTCACTTTAATACATTCCAAGGCGTTTAAAGGCATGTTTTTCCCAGTGAAGACTCTGCTTTGATCCAAATTCAGCCAAAAAGAGCCCCCTTCACTTCTGACCAGGTGTACCCAGGGTTCAGGTTGGGTACTATAATTTCTTGTGCTAAGCGGCTTAAACAAGGTAGGATGCGTTGAACTTTTTGTTTGTCTGTGGCACCAACCATAGCAGCTTCATTAACGTATAAGAAGGTAGTAATGATCCCTTCACTAGGGGTGAACTTGTCCTTAAGGGGGAGTTTGTAAGGGCGCTGTTCAAGCTCCTCAAGGCGGGACAAAGCAAGTGAGTTGCTTTCCAAGAGCAACTAGGTTTGATGTACAGAGGTCCCCTGTAGTGAGCACCATTTTGTAGGAATCCAGCTTTTTGGGGTGCTTGCTGGTGCTAACGCTGCTGGATTCCACAAAGATTTCAATAAAAATAAAAATGAGCGCTACTAAAAAATTAGGTTTTATAATTTATTAGGATCGCGGGGGTTAAAACTAAAAGTGATCCCTCTTGATTTTTGACTGAACAGTATTTAAATTGTTTCAAGTATTGGGGGGAATTTGAGGATAGATTTGGAATAGCTTAGCGGCTTCTGAATTAGGTAAATTGTAAATGCTCCTATCAGATCTTGGGAAAAATGATTTACTTTTTGGGAAACTGCTAGTTGGGGTTTTGGGGCAGCATGAACTCATGTGGTAAGGTCTTGATGAACTATAACCAATTACCGCTAGATAAAGTATTTTCACCTTGGGGGACCTCCACCACCCTATAAAAGGGGGTGGTCCCCGCGTAGGTGCGTTGAGGGACTTGATGATGGTGGGGAGAGTACCTTCCTCTGGTTGCACCAAAATTTGACATATGGTCAGAGTAATCCGACCATTCAATTTTCTATTTGGTGCCCATGCAAGAATTGAAATTGTGTTACCCCAATTAATGTGGTTCCACTGAAAATCGGCCAGGGTCTTTTTGGTCAATCTCCACGAGATTTTTGTTAACTTAATTATTAATATTACTTTTGGGTTTATTGGAAACTAGTAAATGGCCAACATTTCCTTGTTTTGGCTGAATTCAACCCAAGACATTCTTCCTCTGCAGCTGAGAGGGCAAATGTCTGACAAGGGTTATGCAATGCCCCAGCTACGTCCCAGTGGTTAATGGACACCATCTTGGGTGTCCTGAAGCTGTGCTGCGTTCTAGTCTACCTCCACTTTATCAATGTGTTCTCACAGATGCTCACCAAGGATTTAGACCAATTAGAGCAAGTGTTCTGCCATCTTGACAAAGCAAACATAAAAATCAAACCTAAAAAACGCCATTTTTTCATTAAGCATATAGAATATCTTGGGTTTGTGGTAGATTTGATTGTTTTTTCCTCAGCTGGCAAAGGTTGAAGCTATACAAAATATTATCTGGCCAGGAAGAAATAGGGATATCCAGGTGTTCTTAGGGATGGTTGGGTACTACCGCCAGCTCATCCCTAACTTCAGCTGTATTGGGGCTCCCTCTTCGAGTTATTGAAAAAGACCCATCCTTTGAATGGAATGAACATTGTCAAAACACATTTGATGTTTTATGGACTTCATTGGCTAGTGCGCCAGACTTACAATATCCTAATTTCGAGATGAAATTTAATTTACAAAATGGATGCATATTATTCCTCTGTAGGGGCGGTATTATCCCATAAGGATGATGACGGCGTGGAGCACCCAGTTGCATATTGTAGTCAGAGCTTGAATTGCCACAAACAGAATTATACCGTGACTGAGTTGGAGTACCTCTCTGTAATCTATGCATATAAGAAGTTCTGAGTCTACCTATATGGAGTAAAATTCAAGGTTGTGATGGATCATGTTTATTGAATTGTTTACAGAACCTTTGTGATCACAAAGGGCGTCTTGCTAGATGGGCTTAAAGCTGAAGGCTTATAATTTCAAAATAATACATTGCCCAGTGCAAAGCACCAAAATGATGACTGCTTATCTTGGCTACCAACAAGTGTGGAAATGGCGAATTTGGGCGACTTATTATATAAAAAATGATCAGTAGTTGATATGCAGATGAGCTGCCAAAGATTATTTGGGCGCTAGATGGGATGATGGCTGATACAATCTGGTGAAATGGGTAGTTATATAAGCAGATTAGTAACAATATGCTGAGTTTCCAAAAGCCCTCCACTTGACCGGACATCATTTTGAGTGCACACAAGGTGGTTCAGGTGGATTAACAAGAAGTTGGATTCCTTATGGCATAAATACTATTGGGAAAGCATGCACTTTGATGTGCTAGAGTTTATTTCCTGCTGCCACCAGTGCTAAGGGGAGAAGCCGTTCTTCCAAAAGACCTCTTACCATATTGTGAAACCTCTTTTTCTTGGCACATGGTATCCATTGACGTCGTTGGGCATTTGCCTACAGGAGATAATCGGTCTAAGTATATCTTAGTGGCAATTGACCATTTGACCAGGTGGGTTGAAGCACAGGCAATATGAGATCTGGGGGTGGTTACTGTGGCTAAGTTTTTAATGGAATGTATAATTCAGCGTCACAGCTGCCCTCAGTTTATCCTTACTGACAACGGAACTGTTTTACTTCACACATCCTACCCAAGATCAACGAAATGATGGCCATCTGCGGGGTTTTAACAACCCCGTATCACCCTGAATCCAACGGAATAGTCAAACGGGTTATTGGGATCCTAGTGAACATACTACGGAAGTTAATTACAGATATACCCTCCAATTGGAGTACCCTCCTTTTGACTGCTGTGTTTGCCTACAATATTAGCTACCACTTGGCAACAGAGAAGAGACCTTTCCAGTTACTATTTGGATGGCATTCCGCTCTACCTGCACTACTCTATGCCTACATGGAAGATACCAGCGGAATGTATCCTCAACGCTACTTGACCACCCTAACGAATACATTGATTAAATTACAAACCAAAGCATATTCGTTCAGATTAGCCAAGAAAATTAAAAACCAGGCTGCCAATCAGGTATGAAATAGAGGGCTAGTGCAGTTCTAAGATGGATATATGGTTCTATTCCACAATCAGCATGGGTTTGGGTGGAAGCATAAGCTAGCTAATATCTGAATTGGAACTTTTGAGGTAATAGAAAAAACAGGTGTTGATGCTTATGCTATAAAGGACCCCCGTGAGCAGTTAGATTTTTAACTGAGTGCACGCAAAGTTCCTTTAGGCATATAAACAACAATAGAGATTATCCAGAGAAAAAAATTAAATCAAATCAAATCATCGTGTGGGGTAAATAAGCTAAGCTTATTTGATGTTGTTGCTCAGGTTCTTCACTAGCTGTCTTTGTCTCCCCACCCTTTCTCAGTTTCTTGCGGTGAGTCTTGTGCCTTGAATGGTGGGACCCACGTTTCTTCTTTCACTGCTTCAGGAGTGGCGCAAATTTTTTGGACCCTTCTCAGGCTAGTGGTGGGGGCGGAGGCTGCCATGTAAGGGGAGAGGGAGTTTATATGATCTGGGGCTGTCACGCCAGCAGAATGGAGGGGAGGATGGGGAGGTGGAACTGGAAGAGGATGATTACTGGGGACCCAGGGTAACAGGCGAGGTGGCAATAGCTTGGCTGGCCGATTGAGATGAATCCGCTCTTGCCACTAGGAGCAAAGCCTGAAACCACATGTGTTGATGGACTCAGGAGATCAAAAAGTACTTTATAAGAGTGGACTGGAGTTGTAGGGGCTGGCACACAAGAAGGTGAGTCCCAGATCAAGGTGAAAAGGCTATACCCAGCGCCAGGTTACATGAGGAAGTCTTCCATGCTAGGATATGCAGCCAGGAAAGGAGCAGCTGATGTAAATGCTTCTCTCTCTGGACTCAATCAAGGGCCACCTGGTGCCACTCCATCCCTGACCTGAACTCGCCCGTGTGATGAAAAAAAGATCATGTTTCAAAGATCCATGACGTGGAGGTATTAATATGAGTCATTGGCATTAAGGGCGTCAAATGCTACAGTGATCCCAGATCACATGAAATCCAACCAGTTATTTTGTAAGTGCATCCCTTAGGGACGGAAGTGAGTTGGAGCATGGGGAAAGGACCCCATCCATTTGGCTATCACCCACCACACGAAGCACAGCATCTGTTGGACTGACAATGCTGCAGGATAAGGCTTGGCAAGAGGCAGGAGCACTAGATGGCTAAAGCCATCCACTAGAAGCTGGGCCACATTGTTAAACAAAGGGCCTCAGCTCTGCTCCCCTCCCCAGTGTAACTGGGTCACTATGTACTGAAGGGGGTGCGCAAGTAAGACAAATTGATGATGAATTTTGGAAGGAGCTCATCCTGGGTTAGAAGAGTCACAGCGTCCACTTTGGCCCCTTCTTCATCAGCTGTAGGAAGGGGGCTGGGTGAGTGGTATGCATCCTGGGTTGGCCAGATTTGCGTCAAGCCATAAATAATAGAAAATGTTAAAGCCTCGAGCTTGTGGTTGTTATTGCATGGTGGGCTGCATTGGGATGCTTAAAGAACAGCATACAGCTTATTGTCCAGTCAAAGGGGGGCAATGTCAAGAAATCTATATGACTGGACAATAAGTCAAAATAACCACCACTGGATCATTGGTTAGCCATTATGATTAGGCCTACATGAGTATTATCAAGATTCTAAGTTGACAATGAGTGAAGTCAAAGTCAGGATTCCTACCCAAATGGCCGATTTGGATGCATCAGATAATAGAAATGAATCCTGAACTGGAAAGAAAGCCCAAACTTTGGTCAGGGTTCAAACCTGAGCTATGAGATGAGCACAAGCCAATCAACTGAGATAATTGGGATCCCACGAATCCCCAATTCGTTCATTTTTTAGATCTAATCTTGGGCAGTTTAGATTTTCCTTGAGAAACCTCCCCAATTACCCTTAAAAAACTAGTATTGAGTAATAAACTTTACGCCTTTTCTCCTTTTTTTCAATTTTAAGTAAAAATTGTATTTAAATTGGAATTTGCCTCACCAGACTTGATTTCTGGATCAACAAGACTTCTAACCAAGAGAAGCAACCATGGTAAGTATCCAACACCCTCAGATTTTGGGACAACTGGCCAATTTACAACAAAGGATCCATGGAATCAACCCATGATCCCAACAGTTGACCTCAGCGCGTAGGAGGAATTCCACCAAAGATATAATGATAAGGTTATATGAAGCTGTCTATGCACAACAAATAATTGGCAAAACACCTCTTACTAGGCAATCGTGAATCCAATGAATGTAGATTCTGCTGGACCAATGAGAATATGAAAGAATGAATAGTCTAAGCAAAAGGGTCAGTATTGACCAAAGTTGCTAACATGTAAGAGAGATGAGAAGGGTGAAAGGGGAAGGTTTTTTAATAGGAAGAAGAAGAGAGTTCGCAGTAGGAGCTGCATAATATATAATATAAGAAAATAAAATGTTGTAGCAGAATCAATTGCTTCAGGTTTTATTATATTTATTAAGTTATCTTGGGACCAACAGTCTCCATTTCATCTGTCCGTTGCGCAGTGGGATTGACCCTGTGCAACCCCTATGGCATATCTATAATATATTGCCAAAGTTATAACAACACTGTTTCTAGATCTGGTGTTTTTTTTAGTTGGGTGCGGTTTTAATTTACCAAGTTTTAAAGCTTTTAGACTTCCCAAGGGGAAGTTCTGAACTAGCTTTGATACCAATCAATCATCTTTTATAGTCAAAAATTATTAGACTTGCCAGAAAAATTGGCCTAATCATCTACTAACTTTAATGTTACTAATCTTTTGGACACGTTTGGTATGATTTATGAACCTTATGAAGCTGGTTCCATTTGATAGCTTGATGAATACTATTTTTAAGACCTATTGTACTTTTGCAATTAAGGACAATAATAGTTTATGTTAGCCATTTGATTGCCATTTAGCACCTAGATATATACCACGTGATTCCCAAGAATAAGCCCTTAGTTTCAGATACTAATATATTCTGGTAGTTTAATTTCTCTTATTGTAACCAACGGTTGCCCAAGTGTTAGAAACATGGTCTAACATTTTTCTTTCTAAACTATACTTGCCCCAGTTTGCGCTTAATCTCTTTAAACAGTAAATCCTTTTATATTTATGTGAATCCCCACAAACCTGTACCATCATCGCTTGACAACAGTTGTCCTTTCCAATAGTTAATAGAACGGCTTAACCTCTTACAATCTGGTTTCCCCACTGACATCATCACACCCAGTTTGGAGGTCCAGCTTTCTTCCAGTAAAATATACTTTTGGATAAAGTGGCATTATAGCTCCATTGCTCCCATACTTACTTTTTATTTCATGACGTGGAAAGATGTAAGCTAATATAGTGACCTGGGCCATGAAACAGAGCATCCTTAGAGGATTCCACATATGCCAATCTCGCAATTCTATTATCTAAAGATGAGGCATATATACAAAGTAAAAAACTGGTCATACCTTGTGTTAAAATTATATACAAGTTATATTATTTTTATTGGTATTTGGCCAATATTTGCATATTCTTCAACTCTGTGAACTCCATCTAATCCTTACTAGCATCAATGTTGATATACTTCATGAGCCTGGCATTAGATAACATGATTATTTGACTTTTAAATATTACATCAACCACTTTCAAAAATACTTCAGTCAAGAATTCACTAATCAATAAACTAACGTTGAATAAGTTGATACAAAACATTACCCTGGGCATGAACCTGTGATACCTAGTCAAATCTTTCACAATTATTATACACAGAGGTCTTCCCCTAAAAGCCCTACAATTGCCTCTACTCAAGCCATCTGGCGAGTTGTAATGTTGTTAATATATTCTTTAATCATTTTTCTAAATATATCTGAACCTCACACCATTGTGTTATTTGAATTGCTGTTACTGTAATTCTGAGCTTCAATTGAGCCTTAACACCCTCAGAATAAAGGTAAACCTTCTCTCCATTACAGTATTCTGATGCCACTTAGCAAGTTAAGCTCAGGTATAGGTTAAGTTATAGCTCATATGTAGGCATAACCTAAATTAATACTTGAATAATCTATCTTCACTAGATAGTTTAAATTACTCATGAAACCAGTGATCAATATAGGTTAGGGTACCAGATAGTGAGGTTTAGAGTAAATTACGGTCTGATGTGGGTGGAGGTTTATCAGCTTCAAAAATACTAGATATAGAACTGAGTAACCTTTAATATAATTATTATAAAGTTTATAGATAATCAAATGTATAGTTTATATACTTTAGGGGGATATTAGCATATAAGACAACAGATCAGGGATCAATTAGCCGTTAGTAAATATGAATAAAGTTAGGCTTAACATAGTTTATGAGGAATCTTCCTTACAGCTGCATGATTTATGCTAGATAAACATTGGTGTTATATTTTTGGCAATACTGTTAGGATACGCTGTAAGGGTTGCACAGGTTGAACCCACCAAACAATGGATGTACGATGTGAGGATTGTTGGTCCTCCAAACACACTTGAAAATATAATAAATTATAGAGCAATTGCCCCATGACACTATTATTTATTTAATAAATACAGTAGGTTCTCGGTGTTCCGCTCTCTCAAACTACTAGCAATCCTCTCTTTTAATTGCCCCATCTTGCTTATATATCAGCGACTTCAGACAATACCATTTTCTTGGCTTAGACTGTTTGGTTCCGCTGTATTTTCTTTGGTTTTGAGATGATATTCTTAAATCCTCTATCAACTTAGTTAGAGGCAATCTAAATAATATTTATCAAATGTTGACATTGCATTATAGCCTTATTGGAGGCAATCCAATAATAACCCTTTAAAAACCAATATCACCTCATCCTAAGGCACTCAACTATTCTAAAATGTACATATGGTTGGCGGATTATCCCCAATCTGCCATATCTATTCAGGGATTATCATCCAGTCATATCAGAATCTCAACATTACCCCCTTTACTGGACAATAAGTCTTTTATTGTTTATACGCTTGGAGGAACTTTGCATGCACGCAGTTAATGATTTGAACACTCACTCGGTCTTTGATAGTGTAGACGTTGATGCCCATTTTCTTGGTTATTTTGATTGGACCAATACAGATGTTAGCGAACTTGTGTTTCTACCCAAACCCATGCTGTTCGTGGAACAAAACCATCTCACCTTCTTGGAACTGAGTTAACCCACTACGGCATACATGATTGGCAGCCTGATTATTGATATATTTGGCCAAGCAGAAGGAGTACGCTTTTGTTTGCAACTTGATCAACTTGTCAGCTAAATTAGTCAAGAAATAGTGAGATCTATTTCGCCAGTATCTTCTAAGCATTCATAGAGCAATGTCAGGAGAGCAGGGTGTTATCAATATAATAATTGGAAGGGGTTCTTCCCCATGATGGAATCATAGCTAATGTTATAAGCGAAAATGGCGGTAGATAAAATGGAACTCCAATCATAGGGTCTATCTATTACCAGCTTCAAGAGTATGTTCACCAATGTCCCATTGACCTGTTTAATCATCCCATTGGACTCAGGGTGTTATTGAGTCGTCATAATCTCACAAATGATCATTAGCTCATTCAACTTTGGAAGGATGAGCAAGGTTAAGTTAGTTCTGTTATTGGTAAGAATGAACTGAAGGCAGCCAGTCGCTGGATAATACATTCATTATGAACTTGACCACTGTGACCGCCCACAAATCCCATATTGCCCACACTTCAACTCATTTGGTCAAGTGGTCAATCACCACCAGAATATACTTGAGCTGGTTCACTACCATTGGCAGAGGGCCAACGACATCAACGGAACCTTATGCCAAGCAAAATGTGGTTTCACTAACTGGTATGAAGTTTTCTGGTGGAACGGCTTTTCCATTTGGCACTGGTGATAACAGGAAATGGTTTCAAGTACCTCAAGGTTTATGTTTTCCCAGTAATATTGAGGATGCAACAATTCCAACTTCTTGCATAGCTACCATGCTCAACTGCATTGTGGGCGCTCATGATAATAGTAGGCCATGTCAAAGGTTATGGAAAGTTCGCCGTAGAATTGCCAAT
This sequence comes from Massospora cicadina, assembly GCA_022478985.1. Taxonomy (NCBI): domain Eukaryota; kingdom Fungi; phylum Entomophthoromycota; class Entomophthoromycetes; order Entomophthorales; family Entomophthoraceae; genus Massospora; species Massospora cicadina. The sequence goes on from JAKSZP010013204.1 coordinate 200,662, forward strand.
CTGCTCATACATTTCCTCATTAAATTGGAAGTTATTTGTCTCATCTCAATTAACTCTTTTATAACTTGGGGTTATTTGTCATCATATTTCTGTGAGCATCTTATCATACCGCAGATTGCTGAGATCTGCCATCACAGCAATGGTTGGCAATCTAAACAATCAGTCAGCATTCTGATGTTTTGCTCCAGGCCAGTGTAGAATCTCAAAGACATACACCTGAACCTAAAAGCCCATCAGAATAGACACCCTTCAGTATCCTTGAGGTTCTACAACCAACATAACTATGCGTGATCTATTACAACTTTAAACTTTACCCCATGCAATTAGATCCTAAAATGCTTATAATCATAGATTACTGCTAAGAACTCTCGCTTGGTCACAATAAATTACGTTCATGGAAATTTAAGCTCAACTGCAGTACGCCACTGGGTACTCCTCCCCCTTATTGTCTTTATGGGATAGTACCTTCCTTACAGAGGAAAGGACGCATCTGACTAAACAAAAACTCTTTATCAAAGGTTGGATAGTGTTACACCGGCTTACTGATCAGTAATGTCTGAAGTGTGTCAAAGCATTGCCGGCGTTCCATCAATTTGACCACGGAATCTTTCTTTAACATCTCACATATAGGACCTAATACAGCTGAAGTTAGGGATGAAGCGCTGGTAGTAGCTGACCATTCCAAAAATACCTGTATGTTGCTCTTACTGTTTGGTGTAGTTATTTTTCAGATGGCAACCATCTTAGATAGCTGTGGTTTCAGCCCCTTAGAGTCTATCATAAACCACAGATATTCCAATTAGTCTTTGAAGAAGATACATTTACAAGGGTTAATTTTGATGTTTGCCTCAGTAATTCGGCGGAATACCTTTTCTAGATGACCAAGGTGCTCAGAAAATAATCAGGAGAAAATGTTGATATTGTCAAGGTACACAAAGATGCACGACAGCTTCAGATCACCAAGGATAGTGTCTATGGCTCGTTGGGATGTAGCTGGGGCGTTACATAGCCCTTGAGGCATATGAATCAATTGTAAAAGCCCTTTGGGTGTGATTACAGCGCATTTATCCTATTCTTCCATAGGCAACTTGATTTGCCAGTAACCTGATATCAGATCCATTGTTAAGAAGTAGCTAGCTCCTCCTAACCAATATAAAACATTGTCAATCTGAGGCAAGGGATAAAAGTCCTTCTTAATAATACTGTTAAGCTTCCAGTAGTCTATCACCACCCAGTTGGTACCGTCCTTATTTTTTACAATAAGAACGGGCAAAGCCCACAGACCCTTGAACGGTTCAAGCAATCCTTACTCCAGCAACTTATCAATTTCCTTGGTGAAAGCTTCTTCAAGCTGCCCTTGATTGGCGGATTGGCTGAGATCTGATGGGAGGATGATCCCCAGTGTCCAATTGATGGACTACCCCCAAGCACACCCTAAATCATAGGCGTCAATGGTGAAAATTTCCTTATACTTCTGAAATAAAGCTATCACTTGGTCTTTTTTTCTTATTCTAGCACTATTAAATTTTCCCACAGTACAACTGTTATTATGCGGGATTCAGCTCAACGGGTAGACCAAATTCATTCAACAATCCAAACTCATGAACCCGAAGGACCTCCTTAACTGGGGTCTAGTGTAAATATGCCACTATTTGATGTTGGCGATTTTGTATTGGTTCATTCTGGAGATTCGCTAACAAAACCTTGGTCTCTTTATGGTATGAGAGTATAGTACTTAGAGCCAAATTAGGCTTAAGCTGTGTTTGCTGATAGGGCCCAATGACCTCCCCATAGAGCCCAGCTGGCACTTCCTTCTCTAACTCAGTGTTCACTATGACTTGGTGTCTGGAAGGAATAGATATAAGCCCAGAAGTTCGGAGAGGTAGCCCTTGATATTTGTATATCTTCTGGAGAAGGTCCCGGTTCTTGCTTTTTAGTTGATGGTATTGAACTGGAATCACCCTATCACTATATGCAAGCTTGTTGTAGCCCATGTGCACCAGATCCTTCGGCACTCCACTAGAGGTAACATGAATTGGGATATGCTTCCAGAATTCAAAGGTCTCCTCCATCATATCAATGACTGCACCAAAGTTTCACAGAAAAGCAGTTCCAATTAGTAGGTCGTAGTTACTGTCGGGTAGCACTATTGCAGAGCTACAACGACAATGGACCCAAACTGTAAAGGTAGAGCGCTGTATGTCCCCTCAGAGACCGTGCTTTCCGCTCCAGCGGTCACATACATCATTCAATGTTCCACATCAGGCTTTAAGTCAATTTCGCCACCAACTTGGTGGAAACTATGTTGACCGGTGCGCCCTTATCTATTATAGTGCGAACTCTATTTTTTGCTACAAAAATGTCATAGTATGTACACTCAGAATAAGAAGAATCTTTACTGTTTGATATAAAAATTGTAAGGGATCTCTTTTCCCAAGAAGAACTCATAATCCCCTTACCAACTTTTGGAAATTCTTCAACAATATCATCCACTGGGAGGGTGACTTTACTTCTTTCAGGGTTGGCGCATCTGCTGCTGAATCCAGCTTGTCTGAAGAAGCTTGGTCGAACATTTGGCAGGAGTACAGCTTCAGTTACCCTTGAGGTCCTTCATCCGCCATGGCATTGGATTGCGTTCATATCAGTATGTTCACTCCTCTAACTGGTTACTGGTATAAAATCCCATCATTTAATTGAGGGACTTCCGCTGGATATACTTAAATTGATTTAGTAGGACGTTTGGGGTTGGGATAGCGGAGGTAGAGAGTCCTATCTCTACTCCACTCCATCAATTACCTTGTAGTATTGATTCTGTTGCACATAGTGAACATGATGGTTAGGGCAACTCTGTGCAAGGTGGCCAGGGCGACCACATTCAAATCAATTACCACATAAGGGCCACGTCCTTAGTTCTGATAAGAGGGGCCAGGTCAATAGTTTGTTTGTTAGTGATTGGCATAACCAGGCCCAGGTTGATAGGATGGTTGCTGACGCTTGGCGTAACTAGGTCCAGGTCAGTAGTTGGGTTGATAACGATTTTTGTAAAAAGTTCGAATGGAAGTTGAACTGCTGGGGGTAACACGGCCAAAGATGAGGCTCAGGAAAATAATATAGCTGGGGGCTACTAATAATTATATGGGCATGATGAGAGTATTCCCTTAAATAAGAGTGTCCGGCGATGGTGGCAGTATGTTTCCATTCTTTAGTAGGTGGAGGAAAGGTAGCGGACAAACAGATCAGAAACTGAACACTTTTTTAAAAGTACATCGTCATCCAAAATCAGAGTCATGACATTGTAAAGATCATGGTATGGCTTCACCGTTGAGGTCATTGCAATAAACTCATCAGCTTCTGCTAAAATGCCTCCCCCAATTAGCATATGAGCTTCTTCTATAAAATTGTCAGAAAACGCTGTGAGGGTCTCATTATGGTGGAACCCAATAGTCAAAAATTCCACCTTCCACTGCAACATTTTTGAGGTGCCCTCAAACAGCTGCAGCACAGTATTTTTACTTCTTGGTATGTAACGGAACAGCTTGGAAGATAGCAGGTGTTTTGATCGTCACTCCCTACATCCAAGGCAAAAATTAACAGTTTAGCTTTATGCCAATATGAGGCGCCTTCCACTGCAAACTCAAACCTTTTAAAGAAATGTGGATATTCCCATTGCAATCAAATGGAGACAGCTTATCAATACAGACATCCTCCTCCCGCTCATAACCATGACTTTTTAGGACGTACTGAGGAATGGATTGAGATTCATAGGTGTTTCTCGCTGAGGAGCTGGGCCAGCGGATGTTGGGTTGTCCACTGATTCAGCTGTAACGTAGGCCTCTTTGGTGGTCAGTACTGCCATTACTTGGGGGAATTGGCTCTCCAATTATATCATATCCAGAGCTGCCCTCCTGGGTGCAGTAGCCCATGCCAGCGTAATATTCTTCATTCTATAATTCTCCCTAAGCTGCCCCTTGTTGCTCTTCTTCTTCCCAATGAGTGAACTGGGAGGTACCATTCAATTTCTGCCCTGCGCAATGCAGTCATTCATTAGTGTCATCCAAACGATTAGCAAGTTGCTTGTTTTATTGTCCAAGAATTTGCATTTGACTAAACGTGCTGTCAATCTGGTGCATAATGTCATTCCGCTCCTGAAGAAGCTCATCTTGTTTTTTGAGCACTGCATCTAAAGTGAGTTAGAGTTCCTCTTATTCATCTGGAGCAGTGTTTCATGAAGATTCCCTGCCAAAGCAGGCCTGATGTGACATGGCTAGCAACTGGAGATTATTAATTTGTAGTGATTGATCAATGGGCCCTTGTAGTAAGCACCACTGTTATAATTTTTGGCAATACCATTAGGATACACTGTAAGGGTTGCACATGTCAAACCCACCAATTAATTAATGGACGATGTGAGGATTGTTGGTCCTCCAAACACACTTAAAAATATAATAAAATATGGAGCAATTGCCCTCATGACACTTTTTTTAGTAAATACAGTGAGTTCTCGCTGTTCCGCTCTCTCAAAAACTACTAACAATCCTCTCTTTTTAATTGCCCATCTTGCTTATATATCAGCGACTTTAGACAATACCATTTTCTTGGATTGTTCTATTTTATTCTGTCATATTCTCATTGGTTTTGGGATGGTATTATTAAATTTCTATCCCCTTAGTTCGAAGTGATCAACTCAATATTCATCAAATGTCAACATTACCTTATCGCCTTATCAGAAGGCAGTCCAATAATAACCCTTTATAACCCAATATAGCCTCATCTCAAGATGCTTGACTAATTGTAAATGTATTTGGTCGATAGATTCTCCCCAATCCGCCGTAGATGGTTGGGCTTTTCATCCAGTCATATCAGAATCTCGCCAGTTGGCTAAAAGCGGTCCCAAATAATAGACCTTTTTTGTGATCAATGATAGAAACATAGTGGGACTAATCTAATCATATAGTCCTCATCGTCCAAAAATTGGTAATCAACTTCATTGAAAAAAAAACCAATGTATTTTTAGGATAGTATTCAGTTGTGTAGAGAGCAAGACAGCCAAGCTCACTTGAACCTTGCCAAATTGTTATCATAAAGATTATTAATGAGCTACTTAGGTTATAGAAACTCTCATACCTTGGGTCCTGCTATGTACTTATCAAACCTTATAAAATTTTATGCCTTGGTCATGATTTTGGGCCATTAACCTCTTGAGATTTGTCTAGTTGCCACTTATAAGTGTAAAGGGGCAAAAATTTATGAGATAGGCTTACCAGATATTCACATCATGATTGGTGTATACCTAGAAGGTAGACTATCAACCGTCCATCATAAAAAGGCAAGATATTGAGCAGACCCATATAATTAGCAACTAGCTTGATTTTATAAGTAGCTCTAATCAGCTAAATAATGTGAGCTGACAATACAAAAAAACCAACTTGCATGCCAAGTGGTCTCTATGATTTAAAGTATGAAGGTATTCAAAAGGAATACATATTTAGTAACGCTGATTAGCTTCTAATAGCTTCTAAAAGTTTAATTGTTATATTCGGACAGTTACAAGTCTGATTATTTAATAAAAGTTTTTCAGTTTAAAATAAGTAGGAAAATGAGGATGAAATCGGCCAAAAGACTCTGGCTGATTCTCTGTGGAATCCTTTGAATTGGGAATAAATCTAGTAACAATTCTCAGCCCAATATTACAAATTCAGGTAATCAAATTGCGCTGACTATTCGGCAAATTCAGGAAAGCTCATCAGAGCTCCTCCCCCTGCCACCACTAATTTAGCATAATTTACCCCGCAGAGGTTGGCCCCTTTTATAGGGTCATAAGGGGTCCTGCAAGGCAAAAATGTTTTCATGCCCACTGATTGGGTAAAATTGATTAAATAGTTAACTTATGGTCAAATCCTACCAACAGTCAACGTTCCATCAGCTGTTTCATCAAAACGAGGTGAGTTTTCTGAGATCCAATAGGTCAAATCACAATTTTCCTAATTCAGATCTTACTAAGTAATCCAAACTTAAAGCCTCACAAATTAAATACTATGCATTGTTTTATTAAGAGAATTCTCTTTTTCTTATCCCTGCAGTACTAATAAAAACCCATAATACCATTTTTAGTATTCACTTTCAAGTATTTTTATTATAACTAGTGGTGTAAAAAACCCTATAAGTATTTCATCTGTAGAGATTAATTTTCTCCTGAAAAATTGTTGAACTCTTGTGAAAATTAATACCAGCTAGCACAAACCCATCCCAGAGTCCAACAAGTGTTGCTCACTACAGAGGGTAGTACACCACAATCAATTATCAAAAATGGAGGGCGTTGTTATGAATAACCCTTGCAACTTCCTCTCTGCTTCTGAACCTCAGCTAGTTGACCTTAAACAACAACTAGCCAGCATTTTATCTCAACTTAAAAGGCTTGAACAGCACCCTTTTAGATGTCCCTTTAAAGACAAGTTCACCCCTGGAGAGGTTAGCATTGTTAAGTCCCAGTGAACATCCTCTGAGCGTGATTGGGCCATTTTTCTGTTCCGAGCATGAATGTACCAAAGAGGATGGTCATACCCCTTGTTACTCAGGGCGATCTCACTCACGTGGTAGACAAGCGCTGGGTAATAGCTCTTCTGCTTCAGATCCCACTTCCAGGACCCACACTCTCCTCAGCAGAACTGTCACGAGGAATCAGTAAAATCTGCGCTGAGATCTCCAAAATGGAATTGATTGAAACTAATTCAAGTGGCAATCAGCCCAATGCTCAGATTTAAAATGGTTAAAAAGGTATGAAGACTGATCTATTGGCCAGAATGCCCGAAAGTTGTAATTTGGTTTACACAATGATCAAAAAATCTCCCCCTCCCAAATCTGTTGGGCATCACCCCCAATGGGCAGGTAATAGCATCGGACACCATTAACGAGGTTTGAAGCTTCCTGCCAGTAAATTGGGCGTTGCGCCTGATGCAATGCCACTGACCAAAGGAATGGCCCAGTGACTGAGCACGGGTGGGTTGAGCATCCCAAACCTGTTCCCAACCAAATGGGTCCACCCATATATGGGGTGGTCTTGGGGGATTCCGCCACTTGTCAGGCCAAATGCTGTCGCATCAACTATTGGAAATGTAGCCAAGCTTTGGTTTGTACATTTGAGGTTAAACTGACTGCAACTCAGCCTGCTGCCAAATTTTGTGATGTCACTTCCCAGGGAACTAGCCCGCCCATTCCCAAGTAATTCGCCGCTTAGGTCAAACTTGCAGGACCTGATCCTGGCTTGTTTCCCTCCAAATCAACGACTAAATAATCAGTCACATAGCACTGAGAAAATTGTTGGTCGATTCTCCTTCCTTAAATTTTCCAATAAAAACAACCTCCCCCAAAATCCTATTTTTTTATGTTTAAAATTAAGCCCCCTTCCAGTTCCATATTTGTCATATCAGCAGCAGTGCCTTTGGCATTCTGGTTTGCCATTTGGGTGCTCTGGCATCCAGGCTGGCAGGCCAGTCTAATTCTTACTTGCTGTTCACCTGACATAATTGACCAACCATTTATCTCTACTATTTCCGCCCTTCTTGTAGATATTGGCGCAGCAATGGTCCCTTCTTTCCAACTGAATCAGGTCGTAAAGAAGAGTATCCCTGCCCACATTAGTCCCATCCCACTCAAAACTCCAAACCCATACCCCATAGTTGCCTCAGCTATCTTGCCCATGTCAATAAGGTCTGACATCTCAACTTGCAATGAGTTTGCTCCTCAAAGCCCAGTAGTTTCTCAGCTGTCATCATTCAAAGGTGCAATTCCCATGGAACTGGAACCGATCATCATCAAAAATGAGGAAGAGGCCAAGGAAGAGGCTATCCTGGCATCCCAGAAATTGCAACATTCCGTCCAATATCTTGTGGCCTGGAAAGGGTATCCGGCTTATGAGAACAGTTGGGGCAAGGCACGCAATTGTGTGAATTGCATGAACGTGGTCAAATCATTCCACATATCCCACCCCAAGATTATCCATTTCCCCCCCCAAAAACCTGCGTCAGTAATGGCGATCAAGTTACCCAAGTTGCACAAGAATGTGGCTCTCGTACAGTTTTCCAGTGGTGAGGCCCTTCCCTTGGAAAAAGGAAAGGGTAATGTAAGTCCTGGTGAACGTCCTCTGGACGTTAATCAGGCTATTTTTACATTCCCAAGCAAGAAGGTACCAAAGAGGATGGTCATACCCCTCATTACTCAGGGCGATCTCGCTCACGTGGTAGATGAGTGCTGGGTAACAGCCCTTCCACTTTGTATCCCACTTCTGGTACCCACACTCTCCCCAGCAGAACTTTTATTAGGAATCAGTAAAATCTGCACCAAGATCTCTGAAATGGAATTGATCACAACTAATTTGAGCGGCAACCAGCCCAATGCTCAGATTTCAAATGGTTGAAAAGGTATGAAGACCAATCTATAAGCTGGAATGCCCAACAGTTGCAATTCAGTCAACACAATGATCAAAAAAAATCTCCCCCTCCCAAATACATTGGGCATCACCCCCAATGGGCAGGTAATTGCAGTGGACACCATCGATGAGGTTTTGAAGCTTCCTGCCAGCAAATTGGGCGTTGCACCTGATAAAATGCCACTGACTGAACGAATGGCCCAGCGACTGAGCATGGGTGGGTTGGGTGTCCCAAACCCATTTCCAACCAAACGGGTCCACCCATATGTGGGGTGGTCTTGGGGGATTCCCACCACTCGTCGGGCCAAACGCTGTCATGTCAACCATTGAAAATGTAGCTGAGCTTTGTTCTGGACATTCGAGGTCAAACTGACCACAACTCGGCCCATTGCCAAATTTAGCAATGTCAGTTCTAGGGAACTAACCCACCCATTCCCAAATAATTTGCCGCTTAGGTCGAAATTGTGGGACCCAATCCCAGCTTGTTTCCCTCCAAATCAACGACTATTTAATCAGTCACATTGCACTGATAAAATTGTTGGTCAATTCTCCTTCCTTAAATTTTCCAATAAAAACAACCTCCCCTAAAATCCTGTTTTTATATGTTGAAAATTAAGCCCCCTTCCAGTTCCATATTCGTCATACCAGCAGCAGTGCCTCTGGCATTCTGGTTTGCCATTTGGGTACTCTGGCATCCGGGATGGCAGGCCAGTCTAATTCTTTCTGTTTACCTGACACATTGCTTCGTTTGTATACATCTATGAAAAAGCCATAAATTGGGCGACGGATCACCAGAAGGTCAAGCATGTCCTTCTCCACTTAAGTTGCCTGGGCCAAGAAATTATGGTCCCTCATATGGACACTCTGCATACCTGAGCTGAGGTTAAAGCAGCTCTTATAGCTGAATTTGGCTCAACACAAAGTTTTAAGAGGAAAAAGTAGGCCTTTATGTGCTTACTATGAAAAGTGGAGAATCACTCACCACTTTGTTAATCAATTTTATGGTGAAGCTCAGCCTCTGGTACTTGCTAAAGTGTTACCACTCAATGATGCCCTCATTGCCATTTTAACTGGTTTAGCTTCTTACCCTTGCATTGCACGACATATTATCTTCATAAAATGCCATATCTATACTATCAGTGATATCAAAAAGGTGCTGCTAGAGGTTGCAGATATCTATTACGATGATTTTTACTTCAGTAGTTGTGTCAAATCCTCAAATCTTTACCATTGAGGACTCCTCAACCATATCGCCGCAAAAGGAATCCCAGATGACCCCTATGACCCCACCTGTGTTGGTTACTACCCTGAGACTAGCACCTTCTGTGCGGCTCAAACCTGATCTTCCTTCACCCAGATAGCTTGAGGTTCTCAGGCTAGTAAGTCCGCGTGAATCATCATCAATGGGGCAGCACTCCCTGCCCTTAGCTTGCCACCAATATCAGCTTGTTCCATCAAATAAACCTCTTCAAGTGGTTAAAAAGCCTGCTTCTAATCCTAAACCCCTTTCTCAGGTGAAATTCACCACACCAATAAGGGGTTTTAGGACCAGGTTGGTAAAGCTAAATCACCTGTTTCCCCAAGGACCACAGCCTCTGATCAACCCAAAGCTGGCGTAGTCAAAGCATCCCCCTCCACGATGCAATCTCCCCCAGCCAACTCTAATCATAAACCTGTAGCCATGAAGGAGCTCAAACCACTCCCTCCAGTGACAGTCGCTCCTAACAACCATGGGCTCAAGATAAGGCTGCTCAAGCTAAGCCACCTGCTCCTCCAATGATCATCGCTGCAGATGGCCCCCCATCTACTAAAGTTAAGGCATCCACCTCTGACAGCTCTTATAGCATTCACACAATGTGTGTGGACAACCCTTCAGATGATAAATCTGAAGGGGGTTATGAAGACGTTGGCTATTAGGTTCTAGGAGCCCCTGTTGAAGTAGAATACCAGATTGGCTGAACCCTAAATGAATAGTTAAAGCCCTGATCCCTCAAGAAACCTACCTAAATCAAGTGCTGGGGTTTCTTGAGATTATTGATACCACTAGTGATGCTGACCAGGTTATTGCTTTACCGATCTGACCAATTTATCATGTTCACGCCCTACAGTCACTTAAAAATAACTACCCTTAGACAGCTAAAAAGCTTTCCTCTACTCTCAGTCTTAAGGAAGTATTAGCTCTCCCCTAACTTTGGCAGGACTATAAATAAGATAGAGGTCATTATTCAAAAAGTCTGGGTTGGAGCTATATTGAACACTGGATCTCCTGTGGACGTTCTTTCTTTCAAATTGATCAAGAAGATTAAGCTGGCTCCTGATCTCAAGTGTACGCAAAAGTTTGGAACGGTGGATCCAAACAACACCCGTGCTATTGGAGCCTACTCCTCTTTGCCTATTTTGATCGGAAAGCTCTTCTTGTCAGATCCCGCCGTGGCCTTGGACAATAACACTTACAACATGCTTATTGGCTCGCAGTTTATGATTGAGTATGATGAAAAATTAACATGAAAGAGGGTTACCTCTCCCTACTCGGTTATGAAGTCCCTCTACTATTACCAATGAAGAACCACATAAAAAAATACTCCTGCTTAGTTGAATACCCTTCCTCTGCTCTACCTTCATTCTACACGACCTCTGGATGCAACACAAAATAAGTTGCCTAATTTGGTGGACGCTTAAGAGGGCATTCCCTTTTATGCTTCAGAGGAAACAGTAATCAAGGCTGGTGAACAACGGGTGTTCGCTACCAACATTACTATACAGATCCTCAGAGCCTGTCTGCTGCACATAAAAAGCATTGATGGAGTAAGCCCTTAGAACCCAAGGTGTTGCTGGGTATACTAAACCCTGCGTATCAACAATCCATTAGTATCCTATTGGGTAACCTTACCAATAAACCCATCATTGTCAAAAAACATCAATAGATAGGGAAAGGTCTTCTAATTTCCCTAAATGAGATTAACAGTGTCCACTTTATTGGGTCAATGTTGTATATTGGTTCACTCACTAACCAGATGGTGTGTACTCTGCCTAACGTCCGCATTTCAGATGACAAAACCCCAGATGAGCTTAAACAACTTCATTCTCTATTGGATACATATAGTGATATTTTCTCCCAGACTGACACGGATTATGGGCATATGAAGGGGTGGAGCCACTCCATTGATGTTGGTGGTGCCCAAACTATTTGATTTAAACCTTACCATAAGTCCAAGGTTGAAGAGAAGCAAATGAGGGTTGAACTCAAACAATCGTTAGACGATGGATTATTAGTACCATCCCAAAGCCCTTGGGCGTCTCCTCTCTTACTGATCAAAACGAAAAATGGAGTTCATCTGGTAGTGATGGACTACTGTAAACTAAATAACATCACTAAAAAAGATAGCTATCATATTCCCTGCATAAATGATGCCCTGCAAAAATCTCCAGCTCAAAATTCTTCTCAGACATGGACTTGACCAGTGGATATTGGCAAATGGATCTTTCTTTCCAAGATCAGGAGAAATATGCTCTCATTTGTAGTGAAGGCTTACTTCAGCCTACCCGCTTACCCCAAGGGCTGTGCAATGCTCCGGCATCCTTCCAACGTGCAATGGATCACATTCTGTGGGACCTCAAGCTAAGCTGTGTGATTGTCTATCTCAATGACATCACTTTCTTTTCTGCAACATTCACCAATCATCTAGCACATTTAAATGAAGTCTTTTAATGCCTGCGGGCTTCTAATATCAATTTGAGACCATCAAATTGCACCTTCTTCCAAAAAATCTAGATTTCTTCAGACATGCTATCTCCCAAGAAGGGATCCAGCCTTTACAAGATAAGGTCAAAGCTAACTCTAAATTATCTGCCCCTACAAACCTCCAGGACATTCAGGTATCTCTGGGTATGATAAGGTATTACCATCATTTAATCCCCAAGTTTGCCCAGCACAGTGAGCCTCTCGTTCAACTATTGGCTAAAAACACCCCTTTTTATCGGGGTACAGAACAAGCAGCCACTTTTGAAATGCTGAAGCAACTGCTGCAACAACGTCCTATCCTATGGCACCCAGATTATAATAAACCTTTTATCTAGTTTACCAATGCCTCAGATTACGCCATTGGGGCCATCTTAGCCCAACTGGAAGAAAATGATGTAGATCATCCTGTATCCTATTTCAGTAAGTTTCTATCAAAGGCAAAACACAACTACAGCATCACAGAAAAGGAGTGCCTTGCTGTTTTGATAGTTATAAAACATTACCGTCCTTTCTTGTATGGCACTACTTTCACTGTGGTTACCAACCACGCCTCCCTAAAATTGTTACAAAATATGACGTATCCTACTGAACAGTTAGCGCGCTAGGCTCTAAAGCTCAAGCATTATGAGATGAAGGTTGGACATCATGAAGGAACCCGCCATATGAATGCTAATGGGTTAACTTGACTGCTCATCCTACATTTGGATAATAGTGAGGCAGAGAGGTTATATGGCCTCTTAATGACCCCAATGACTGGGATGATGAGGATGAACTGGCACAGAAAATGTTAGCCCAGCACTATCACAACGCCAAAGTTGATAATGGGAAGCTGTATAAGCAAGTTGGGGCAAAGTGTTTGCCTTATCCACAGCCTTTGGAACATATGCCAGTTATCCTGGAAGCTCACTCTACCTCAGATTATGGGGGAGTGAAGAAAATCTATGAGTGGAGTAGGTAGTGGTACTATTGGGAAGGAATCATGGAAACTGTTGTCAAAGTCTTAGATGCCTGCCTCACATGTTAGAGCAATCCAGTTTCAAGACTAAATATTAATATCAACCAACTACCCCTCAACAACCATTCCACATCATCAGTCTAGATGTAGTAGGTTCCCTCCCACAGACTAACAGTGGAAACAAATTTATCCTAGTAGGCATTGATCACTTTACAAAATAGGTTGAAGCCATGCTCTCCCTGCCCAAATGGCCAAGGCCACCACAACATTTCTATATCAGAATATTTTCACTCACCATGGTTGTCCCCAAGTTCTACTATATGATAATGGTAAGAACTTCACCTCCAGAGTAAAGATCCTGGCTATATCTATAGGGACCCAACAACACTTCTCAGCTCCATATAATCCCTCCACCAATGGGACCATGGAAAGAGCCAATGGAACCTTGGTTTTTATCCTTCATAAAATGGCCTCCTCTGATCCACTTCACTGTGATCAATTCCTACCCAGCTCTTATAGCATACCAGATTAGTTATCAGATCCTGAAATGGCCTTATTCCATGTTCTGTATGGACAGTAACCAGGGATACCTGCCCTTTTAGCCAAAGATATTTTCTCCTCTAAATTTGAGGAACCTGAAAAAGCCATGAGAAGATTGCCTCAACATATCATTCAGCTTCAATCTGAGGCTATAGCAAACTTAGCTAAAACAGCTACAAAAGAGGGACAAGTGGCTAATGAGTTTCTGGGCCCCCCTACCTTTCTTCAAAGTGTCTGACCAGGTCCTGTACTACCATAAACACATCACACCCAGAAGTGACAAGCTTGGATCTATTTGAGAGGGCCCCTTCACTGTCACTTACAAGAGAGGTTATAAGTATTCTATAAAATCTTTGGCTACCAGTATCATCATAAACCAAGTACATGGACATTTCCTGCACCCTTATTCTCCCCTAACACTCTTGAAGGGGGTAAGGTTAGACAATTACATGTCTGATTATTTAATAAGAGTGTTTTTTTTTCAAAAAAGGAGGAAAATGAGGATGAAATTGGTCAAAAGACCCTGGCCAATTCTTGGTGGAATCCTTTGAATTGGAGCAATAAATTTAGTAATAATTCTCAGCCTAGTACCACGAAGTCAGGTAATCAAATTGTACCAACTATGTGGCAAATTTAGGAGAGCTCATCAGAGGCTCCCCCAGGCTGACAATAATTTAGTACAACCTCCCTCGTGGAGGCTGGCCCCTTTTATAGGGTCAGAAGGGGTCCTGCAAGGCAAAAAATATTTTCATGCCTACTGATTGGGTAAAGTTTATTAAACATTATCTCACAGCCATACCCTACAACAATCAACTTTCCATCAGGTTTTTTGTCAAAGCGAGGTGAGCTTTTTTGAGATCTGATAAGTTAAATCACAAAATTTAACCTAATTTGGATTTTACTAAGCAATCTGAACTTTGAGCCTCGCCAATTTAAATACTATGCATCAACTTATTAAGAGGGTTCTCTTTTTCTTATCCCAATGGTACTAGTAAAAACCCATAAAACTAACTTTTTAGTTTTCACTTTCAAGTATTTATATTACAACTAGTGGTGTAAAACCCCTATAAGTATTTCAGCAGTAGAGATTAATTTTTCCTGCAAAATTGTTGAACTCTGGGGAAAATTGGCCCCAGCAAGCACAAACCCAGCCCAAAGTCCAACTTAGGATACTAAAGCAAGGATTCATCATACAGGGTCCTTTAATGCGTTGGTCAAATTAGATAGTCTATTACAAGGTTTCAGGTGGGATCTTAAGTAGCAACTAAACCTCTAATCAAGCAAATCAAATAGTGCCAGTTTGGATTTGGGAAGTAAAGCACCAGCCAGCTGGGGACGCTCAAAGTTGGAAATTGGCACCTTAACGGGCTCAGAGCCAAATAAGCTCCCCGAGGTAAAGTCGCCCATATCTATATGCATATACCCCAAATCCGGGAGGGATTGTAGCAAAATGCGAGCGGGTTCAGAGAAGTCGCCCAAAAGGATATGGGGTTGCGAATCTGTAGGGATCCCGGCTACAGATTTACAAGCCACACTATAAAGGGTTACCTGGTTTGAGATCTTGAATGGAGGGGTCAGGGCTCCTCGCTAAATGATTGCCAGAGTTTCGAGCCCTCGTTGGCTTGGCATAGAAGGGAGGCTCATCCAAACCTAAGCTTGCCCCAGCTTTAGATCGCCTCTATAAATTTGTTTGAGCATTTTATGTAAAAAAATCTTTAAGCTGTAACCGTTTGGAATAAAAGACGAACATGAAAGATTACTTGCAGCCTCTCAGATACATCATTGGCGCGGAAGACCATGGCTTCGAGACTTGACCCCTGCCAAGTAAAGTTGGAAGCCGGCCGATCGTAAGAAACCAAGCCCCGTTTTAGAACTCTAAGGGCCAAAAGATCTTGTTACATCCGATGCCTTTTTACCAAAGTAGAATAAAGGTAACCCCATCTTAATTAAGCATACGAAATCGATCCAAAAACACCTTTAAACAATAAAGCTAAAAGCCAACAACCAAAAGTAGGCTAAATTTTTAAAGGCGGTTAACAGATCTTACTGCGCAGCAGGCGTTAAATAGAAATTAGATGGTGGGGTTGAACTTTCTAAAAGGCGATAGTCGAAGTCGAGAGGTTCAGGGGCCGAGCCAAACAAGGCGACAAAAATATTTAGCATCTCGGCCTCGATATCCACTGCAAAGCACTGATGAAAAATAAGCTCGTTTTAAAAAAGTTATAGTAGGGCCTACATCCACCCTATTGGGGCATTCTTCAAGCGAAGAATTTGAATCGAGGCAAAGTGAGGTATCCGCTGCCGGTTCGGTGAAGTCGGAATTACAGGCGGCGCTATTTGCAAATGAGCAAAACTCCAAGTCTAGAGGCTGCTTAGGGTCCAACTCATTATTAAACGATTTAAAGTTCCCAAACCCTTCCGGGGCTACTGAAGAACTATCCGGAGCTTGGCCATTTAGAGGCAAGCTGGCAACCTCTTCAGATGGGGAGTATACTGAACAGGTATCATTTGTGGGCAAACCTTGGGAAGCGTTGGCGGTGCCCCAAGCAGATGTGGTATCTTCCCAATACAGAGTATTGGATTGGGGTTCGGAAAGGGGCTTAGGATGCTCTGAAAGCCTTGGATCTATATTATCTAAAAACTTTCCTTCGTCCGCTTGTTTTAAAGCTTACCTTCATCCCGTTTAGAAGGAAACGTTTGAAGATCCCCGCTTGGTGGCGGTTCTTTCTCCTTACGCTTTAAATAAAACTTTTGAAGGGTACAAACTTACCTCGTCAGCCAAAACCTCTTGGCTCCAAACGTTGGGTTCTAAAAACGATGGCAAGCTTTGATCTCTAAAGGCAGGTAACTGACCACCCTCTGGGTCAGGGAACGCCAGCGAATCCGACATCTCTTACCTATCAAAGGCAAAAGTAAGTCAGACCTTTAAAAACTCAAATAAAAAGTTGAAAATTATTTCAATAAAAAGTTTATATCTATTCCAGCTGAGTTATAAGGACCATAACTCTCGTCAAGCATAAAACGTAAGTAGACTCAATCGCTCCCAATGCAGCGATCCGACAAAACTTTTAGAGAAAAGGTAAAACAGTTTTAAATTCGTCTAAAGCAAGCTACCAAAGATTAGCCGGAACGAACGATTTTAAGGACTTCTTGCTCGCCTCCCCTAACTGAAACGATAAATATTTGGCTTCTGTCAAAACGTTTCCGTCCGTATATAAAAACACCAGTATTTTAAGCGGTCCATTAATCAGCATTCCCTCAAAACCACCTTTATTTATGAAAAAGCGAAGAAACACAACTTGACTTTAAACCATAAATCATATTTTCGTGCCCGCAATCTAAACAGGTCACCGGTTTAACAAGTCGTAATAAAATCTATGCGACGTGCACCCAAGTCTGACTACAACTCAAAAGTCTGTAACGACTAGACACAAGTCATTTTTTTGAAACCATATATTAAAAATTAGGTACCAAGTAGCCTTTAATTGTGTTCAAAATAAAAATAACTTAAGTGATCAATTTGATTACTTAATATAATAAACCAGAAGGGATAAAATTCAGGTGACATGGTTAAACCAACCCAAAAAGCCAACTTATGTTAACCAACAAACTTAGAAAACGTCCACGGAGCCCCCACCAGAACGTATAAAGCTTTGAAAGGCGCGAACTCATTAAGCCCGCCGTTTAAATAGACTCCTAAAACCCCAGCCTACCCTTTAGGAAAAAATAAAGGTGGGCCAAAGAACATTTCATTAGTGAAAAGCTTTTAACCCCCAACTAAAAACAATGATATGCAGCCGTCAAAATTGGATATTAAGGAAACGAAAACTAAACTCTTATAAGCACCATAACCCAAAAAAGCTAAGTAAACGGTTCTGTATAGAATGGGGCGCTATATCGACGATAAATAATCTAGGAAATTAAGAGTCTTTGATTTTTAGTATGAACTTCGCTTAATACCGAGATCTAAGAGCAAGGGAAAGATTATATCACATTTTTGTGAAATATAGATTTATAATAGATCAATCGTAACTTAAACCAAACGTTACCAACTTGGTTAAATATCGGATGGTTACAAGCTGTACAAGGTGCAACGAGTACGTTGACGCCTCTCCTACGGCGAATTTAGGGTATGGCTGGAATACCAGTCACGGGTAGTTTACTATGATCAGATGGTATTCAGAGGTGTACGGAGTTATAATGGAAATTTAACTGATCGGCTCAAATTTTAGACATCTATCGATTACAAGTTGTTATTTACCCCTGATCTTAATTATACAAGTTAGTTAAATTTCTAAATTTAGACTAATTTAGTTTAGATTTTAATAATTTTCCCAAGTTTATAATCATCTAGCTCTGCAGTTTTCAAACTTATTTTGCTGATAGACCCACATCTCACATCTCATTGGATGATTTTACCAATGCAACCCTAACAGAAACGCTCTATAGCTGCACGTTAGCCAAGTTACAAGTTTAATCTCAACAATTTAAAATGGTGTATAACTCCTTAAAGATTGTTGGACATTTGCTCTCCCAGCTTCAAGATAAGAATGTTGCAGGTCAAAATTGACCAAAAAGGGGAAATGTTAGATATTTACAGGTCTCAAATACTGATAGTATTGAATTAGATACTAATAATGATTTTATCAGCTAAAAGACCCTGGCCAATTCTCAGTAGAACCCCACAAATTGGGGTAACACTATTTCAAATACCTCATAGGCAAATAACATTAGTTTAAGCAGTTGAATTACTCTGACCATGCAGCAGCCTCTGGGGCATCTATTGAATGGATCTTCCCCAGCCACTACCAGTTCCATTCAAACACCTATGCAGAGACCACCCCCTTTTATAAGCATAGTGGGGTCCCCCAAAGTACAATAATTTTATCTAATAGGGATTGGCTGAAATTTATAAAGATATTACCCCACAGGTATATCTTACCAAATAATAACTCCCCATCCATTGTTCAGCCTAAGTGATACAATTTTTCTGAGCTTTGATAGGTCAGATTTTTATATTTCCTTATTAAGACCATGCTAAGCTGATTCAAACTTACCAATGAGTTCCCTTTGACCCTTGATACAATTTGAAAACTGAACAGTTGGATATCAAGGGGTTTATTTTCTCTTATCCCCAGAAGTGCCTAATAAAACTTAAAAGAATCATAACTTTCTAGTTTTTGAGGTATAATTATCTTTATTATTTTCAGTGGTTTCAATCCCTAATTGTTGTATTTAAGGTAAATAAGTACCAGCGAGCTTCTCCTATGCTAAAAATCTAATAAGTGGTGCTCACTACAGGGGACCTCTATACTACTAAAACCAGTTTAACAATGAAAACTAATCCAGAACCAAGGCTAGCTGCTTTAAAGAACTAACTAGCCAGTTGTTGGGATTTTTGCCCATATTCCCAGCCAGCTAGATTACCAGGAATTGCTAGGGGATAATTCCCCAATGTGAGGTGAATTAGAAATTGGTTGACCCTGATTTTGGGGTAACTATATTTGAGGGATTTTAGGATATTTACCTGGTCAGATCCATTGGGGATTGATTTGGACAAATGCTTAAGATCTCATTGGGCAGAGTTGCTGACAAAATAGATGCATCTGATAGTGACTAACTATCAAGTGTACCAATTGGGATCAGTCAGGTTTCATCACTGACTGATTAGGAATGTAAGTAGTAATTTGTGAGGTGAGTGATGCCACCTGCAACTAGAAGATTGATCAGTTGGTTTGTAACCTGCCTTAATAAGTAACAAGTCCCATTACCTAATCAGGTCACTAGCCAAATATGATTGGTTTGCTTGGATTGAGAGGAAAACGTTAGGGAACGTTTTCTGACTGTAACCATTTTTAGGTCTTGAGGATGTCCAATGATGGAATCCTAGCCAGGATGGGGAAGACCATTGCTGCTGAAACAAGGATGGGTGATTTGATGGCAACGGCTGCCATATCATTGAAGAGGTGTCAACTGAGGGTTGGACGCTGAATCCCCCACTATAAATTCCCTAGAATTCACCAATAAAGAAATAGCATTTATCTGGTATATAGTTTTAAGTAGTAAACTTTGTCAGCTTTCATTTGTTCTATTCTTTTTCAGGGATATTATTGCTGTGTGTGACAATTAGGAGACTATTTAAGGAAAAGAGTAAGGATCTGAGTGGAGATCCAGAGAAGAAGCAGAAACAAATTGGGGATTGCTGCTGACTATGTGTCAAACCAGAGAAACTGTCACCAGGGAATCTCAGTGAAGATTGGGTTAGATGGTACAAGGGAATGAATCCCTATTTTAAGATATCTCAAGTATTTTGAGTGGAAACACTGGCCGAGCATTGGGCTGAGATCTAAGAATTCCATTTAACTACTGATAATAGTCATCATACTATTATCAACTGATCATATCAACAACAATACAACGCAGATGAATTGCACAAGAACCAAACCTATGCAAGTAATAAGTTCATAGGGGTTATTGGCCAATAATAATAAGCAGACCCATAAATTTTTACAAATTGGTGCTCACTACAGGGGTGTAGTTGAGTAGAAGAACTTAGAAGGATGTCGTATAAAGACAAGTTAAAAAAACTATTGATGGAGTTAGTTACCATTAATCAGAACGCCTTAAACACAGCTGATCATCGAGAATTTGCAGCATTGGAAAAATGAGTCACCAAGATGGAGGAAGGGATCAATAATGTCACAAGTTTCAGGAAAGAGTTACTTGGAAAAGTAACTTCATTAAAGAAGAAAGAAGGGGACTTAATTCAAGAGGTCTTATTTCTGAAAATACAGTGGGAAGCGGATAATGTTCATCTATGAAATTTCAGCGCTGACATTGAGCGACTGATCAAACAGGTTGAGGAGCTAAAAACTCACAAATGCAATTGTGAGCCATATGCGGCAACTGATGCTGAAGAAAGAAGTTTTTATATGATAATTGGAAAATCAAATACCCCAAGAAACATGCCACTTGCTTTTGCTGCCATTTTGGAGATGACGCCTGAAGTCACTCCCCAAGTGATCTGAGTGGCCACACCTAGAGAATTGACTAGAGATACCTCAGAGGAATTTAAGGCAATGCCAAAAATTGCTGACTTTCCATCAGGATAATGCTCCAGCATTTTTCAACTGTTCGATATGACTATGTATGGCTATGGTGATCATCAAAAGTCATTGACAATCATGAATTGCCTAGACATAGACTGTCAGAACTTAGCGTTGCCCCACTTGGAGGAGGACAGCTGGTCATATGTGGAGGCCAAAGCGGCCATCATGAAGGAATTGGGGAGCCTGGCGCACATGTCAAAGTGCAAACGGGAGTTTATGGGCATCCAGTTCCATAAAGACGAATCTTTAGCAAGCTTTTAGATCAGTTCTACCAGGAATCACAAATCCTGGTTGGAGCAAAGGTACTAGATGACTTCGATGCCAAAATCACATTATAAGCAGCCCTTCAGACCTACCACAATTTTCCCCAAATGATGTCTTCCATGTTTGCAATGGAAATCACTACCTCCAAGATGGTAGATAATTTTAAAATCTTGGGAGCAACCTTCAATGCCCCAAGTAAGAGTTTCAAAGCCAACCCAGTATGCAATTTAAATCCCACGAAGGGGAACAAATGTGCTAAAGAGATGAACAACCAAACTGTGCCAGGGAATACGCCTGAAGAGTTCAGACGGACTAATGAGAAAGAAAAGGTCTGCTACAAATGTGGAGGGAAGGGACATTTTGCTGTACATTGCAAGAAGCTGAAGGATAAAATCAACGTGGTCCAAGTGAAAGAGTCTGCTGCCGTAAAGGAGTCAGGAAAAGGGCTCATGGCCTAGATGGGGAACTGTCTAGAGCTGAGGAGAAGCCTGTTCCTCCTGATATCATGAACGAGGAAATTGACATCAGTGATCTGTTCATGGATGAAGACGTACATGATCAACTGTATCAAGTGGTTAATTTGGATGTAAACACAATGAAAAGATCTGGGGCAAAGGGTTTTGACCCTAAGATAATCAAGGAAGTTGCCCGGCTGTACGCCAGACAAATGGTGGACAAGATTCAGGCTGCCAATAATTCTGATGAATTGTCTGAAGTCTGATTAGATGAGGAAAACCTGTCGATTCCCCTCAGCGTGATAAAGGATTCATTTTCTAATTTATCAGCGCAAAACATTTACACCCTCAATTTGGCTAATAACACTGTTATACAAACAGTAAACACTATCTTACAATACTCTGAGTAACATATGTAGATATACAAGTGAATTGAGTACAGGTGAGGGCGATTGTTGACAGCAGAGCACCCATTAACATTGTCTCGACCAAGTTGGTGAAGAGGATGAATATCTCGCCTGACTTGGAACACAAGAAGGAGTATGGGACAGCTGGGCTGAATACTACCATCTCATGTGGAGCGTATAGTGCTTTGCCACTGCAAATTGGATCCTTGGTGTTATCTGCGCCAGCAATAGTTTTGGACAACCAAAACTATGACATTCTGTCAGGATGGAATTCTTATGCAACTACGTAGTTAAATGTAACTTAGAGGATACTATGTTGACTATATTGGGTCAGACCTTAACATTGGTCTATCAGAAGGATAGGGAAGCTCAACTAAGTAGGAGAACAACTTCATCAACTTGATATACAATGATGGCATTGTCCCTATTCAATACCAATTAGTTGGCCAGAAGCGATGAGAAATGACAACAGAAATCCTAGAAAATCGGGTAATTCCACTGAGGATCAGAATAAGAAAGCCATAAAGCCAGGATCACAGATGATAGTCAACACGGGGTTGACATTGGAGATACCTGAGCTGCTGTATGAGAAGGTCAGAAGTCCCTGGAAGAAGTCCAGAGTAGAGCCTTGGGTGACTCCTGGAATAATAATGCTGGGCCATGGAAAATTTAAGTTCTCCTGGCAAATTTTTGTTAAAAACTGATGAAGATCAGGAAGAATCAGATCATCACGTTTGTTCATCTAATCCTGACAGCTGAATTAAGGAGATTCCACGATTTTGGGACTCTCAATGAGATGAGATTACTGGCTGGGGTAACTGAGAGTATCAACCTATTGGTTGATTGAGAGCATATCGCTGATCTGATGGAAGGACAGCAAGAAGAGGTGCTCAATTTGTTCAAAAAGTATTGGAAAGTATTCTCCCAGGACAACCATATTTTGGGATGTGCAAGAGATGTGATCTATAAGGTTGACACTGGGGAAAATTTGCCGATCAGGATGAGATCGATTTGATGATTGAAGGCAACCAAAGTGGTAGTGGAAGAAGAAATCAGCAAACTAGTGAAGCATGGGCTTAAGGTTCTGTCATTGAGTCCTGGGAGAGTCCAATTCTTATCATGAAGAAAAGGATGGCTCTAATCAGGTGGTGATTGATTACTGGAAACTGAATAAGATTACTAAGAAGGTTTTGTATCCCCTACCAAGAATTGACGATGTGCTGGATCAAATGGGAGAAGTGAAGTTTTTCTCCATGATAGATCTGATCTCAGGATATTGGCAAATCGATTTATCAATGGAAGACCAAGAGAAATGCGCAATTATTACTGCGCAGGGGTTTACCAACTGACTAGGATGCCCCAGGGTCTATGCAATGCGCCTACAACGTTCCAGAAGGCCATGGACGCTATACTGAGTGACTTGAAGTTTTCATGCGTCCTGGTTTACTTGGACAATATTAATGTGTTCAGTAGGACGTTTACTGACCATTTACACCCTTTGGAGGAAGTATTCAAGAGACTGTCTGCGGCCAACCTGAAGATAAGCCAAGATATTGTCACTTCTTTAAGAAAGAGTTGGAATATCTGAGATTTATGATCAACTATAGTGGATTGCAGCCACAAGCCCAGAATATTGAAGCCATAGAATGGATGGCTGTGCCAATGAGTGTCTGAGATATCCAAGTGTTCCTTGGAATGGTTGGATACTATAAAAGATTCATTTGGGACTTTTCCTGAATTGCTGAGCCCTTATTCCATCTGTTGAAGGATCCAAAAAAGGATTCATATGGAATGAAGAAACGCAGGAATCCTTTGATGAGTTACACCAATATCCAATAGATTCTCTGATTTTGAAATATCTGAATTTCAATTGAGAATTTATTATACACACTGATGCTTTGTTGATGGCGATTGGCGCCATATTAAGCCAAGTAGTTGTCTTGGGGATGAATATCTGGTGGCATATGTGAGCCGGACACTCTCAGCCACTGAGAGGAATTACACCATAACTGAGCGTGAATGCCTTGCAATCATTTACGCCTGTAAGCAGTTTTGGGTGTACATCCACAGAACGCACTTCAAAGTGGTGACGGACCACTCCTTGTTGCGTTGGCTCCATAATTTGAGAGAACCAGAAGGAAGACTGGCCCAATGGGCACTTAAGCTACAGGATTATGATTTATGAGATTGTCCACCAAGCAGGGGCTTCTCACCAGAATGTGGATGGCTTATTGTAGTTACCAATAGTCCAGATGGTATACCAGCAGGCGGATGAGCTATTCCAGAGAATGTTCAATGGAAAAATTGGGAACAAGCCCTGAGAAATCCGAGGTATACTTCAAAAAGCAATGGAAAACACCGAGACTATGGATGGACAAGTGTTAAAGAAAACTAATGGAAAGCAGTTATTATTCCCAAAACTGTCGGAAAGAGAAGCTATCATTCAAGCCATTAATAAGGTTGTTGGGCATGGAGGCCTGAGAAAAACAACCGATCATTTTTTTCAATACTACTACTAATGGGAGTCTATCAACTATGACGTCGCTGACTATCTAGCTTGTTGCATGGAGTGCCAGCTGCACAAGCCACATAAGAATACAAATGAATACTGACTGGTCTACCCTGGATTTTCCTGGCGTACAGTGTCCATCAATGTGATGGGACCGCTGATGATGAGCACAGGGGGAGTCAAGTAAATAATAGTTGCTATTGAGCATCTGACAAGATGGGTCAAGATGAAGGCCCTGGCAAAAGTAGCTGCTACCAGCACCGCGAAGTTCATCCTGGATCAAGTAGTATATTGACACAGATGTCTGCAGGTCCTGCTTAGTGATAATGGGACAAACTTCACATCTCATGTGATCCCACAATTAAATGAGATAATAGTGATCTGAGGAGTCATGTCTGTACCCTACCAGCTGGAGACAAATGGACTGGTAGAACAGGTGAATCGAACGCTGGCCATGATGCTGAGGAATCTGGTCACTGGAAAAACTTCTGCATGGGGAACTTACATGAGTTTGGTGACGTTTGCCTACAATATTAGTCATCATATGGCGATGGGAAAAACGTTGTTTGAATTGCTTTATGTGAGGAAGGCCATGTTGCCACCATTTTATATTTGGTGGAACCAACATTGGAGATTAGTGCCAAACAGTACTTGAACTGATTGACAAATATCATTATCAAAATGCAATTGCAAGCATTCAATACTACACTGAAGAAAAGGATACAAGCAAAATTGACAAAGTATAAGAACTGACAGGCCTTATCAGGATATTAAATAGGCGAAAGAGTTGCCTATTGCAATATGCATGGTTTTGGGAGAAGAAACAAGCTGGACGCATTGTGGTCAGGTCCATTTGAGATTATCGCCAAGAAGGCAACTGACGCCTACTCCATCAAGAATCTTTTGGATGGAAGAGTTGTAAATCGAGTCCATGCTAAGTATTTGAAGTGATGGATTGATGAAGAAAATAACAAAAAAAGAGTTCTCAAAGGACTGATGAACCATTAAGTTGGTTTTGTCCTGATGATTAGGTAAATTCTGAAAAAGGATCTCTGAACCAATCTAGATGGTTAAATCTGAAAAAAGGACCTCTGAACTATAGAAAGCTGGTAGGTATAAGAATACCTAGGATTTAGTTTGGGGAAAAAAATAAAAAAAGATGGACCTCTGAACCAAAACAAGGTCAAGTCCCATGAAAAAAGAAAAAAAAAATAAAAGATTGTTAAAAATATTGGGAAAAAATTATAAAACTGCATAGAAAAAAACTGATTTATTTTTATAATTTTTATTCTTTATTGGTTATCCTTGATTTGGGGATGATTCTTCCTATGTTGCCTCTTGGTAGAGTGAGGATGGATCACAGTAGGAATAAATAACCCATCAAAATCTATGTGAGATTAGATGCTAGCGAGGGCTAAACCTACATGAAACCAAGTTCTTTGAGCGGATGCAGATCCCTGCAAGGAAGCAACTAGGAGAAGGGAAATTGATATGTCAGATGAAGCCAAATGCGAAACCACAGAGTGGGGAGGGAAGCAACAGTACAGAAAGAGGCAGTCAGCAAAAAACCCCAAGTAGTTCTGATATGGTACCAGAGCTGAAAGATTAGTCTTTAATTTTTGCTGACATGCTTTGTTAAGAACACCGGATATATGGGCTGGCAGCAAACAAGGGATGATGGATGGGGTGCCGAATCATGCCCCCTATTAAAGCAATCAGTGGAAGATACCAATGGGAAGCACCAGAAACGAGATAGTCATGCAAGGAGTAAATGGCATCCTGCAAGTGACGACTACATTCTTCTTGGAAGCTAAAGCAGAAGGAGCAATGGAACCTGGGAGGGGCTGGAAGCTTTGCAGCCCAACTTCAAAGAACTTGGCCAGCAAAGTGAAGAGCATAAGCGTGATATCCCAATCCAGGATGTTCTCATTATTGGAGGGATTCAGTGCTGGGATAAAGCCTCAGTGACTTGGGCCCTCAATTCTGTGTAGAGGATTTCAAAATGAATGCTGTTACCAATGGTGAGCTCAGTGGCCAAGACAGCTGGTTTGTAGTATTGTCCGAGTTGGAAGAGGAACTCTGGAAGCAAGTCCAATTCAGTGAGTAATGAATGATCAAGAGCAAAAGGCATTACTTCAAGAGTTTTAATGATGATGTTCAGCGCATCTGTGAAAGGAGCTGAATCCATGAGAGTTTTGAAATCCAACTCTGGAATTAACAATAGAAGGAGAATTGGCTGCGAGTCATTCAAAATGATCGCTAGCCTGGTTTCTGAAGGGTTGGTTACCATTTCTGGTAGTTCCACGGAAGGACTAGCCATTGGTGCCAGACTAGGCGTATGGATCTTGGAAGGACCGTAGAAGTAGTTCTGTTGCGCAACCCAACTCATCTTCTGGAAGAGCTGAAGATCTTGATCTTACAAACTGTTGAGTAGTGGTTGGTACCATGACTCAGAATTCAACGTATGAGCTGGACAAGAGTGTGATGTCACACTTATATGGAAAGTCGACATTATGCACTATACAATCCATTAAGCTCCAATTTCGGAGAAATTCATCTCAAAATTAATGGGATAAGCTCTAAAGAGAAGAATTAAGTATGATATGAGCCAAGTGGTTATGAGAAGAAGATAACAAGGGCGAACATAAATAAGCATTCTAAATTGGGCTGCAAAATGAATATTGATGGCAAGAGTCTCCTGTCTAGGAGGAGGAGAAAATCAGGAATTAAAGGACGTTGGATCAAGAATCCTGGATATGACAGCAGGTCATATGCCCTGACAGGGGGAAACTAGATCCTGGGATTAATATCATCATAGGTAAATTGATCAGCCCAGCTTGACAGTAGATCGTGGAACCACACTCTGAGTAAGTGGTAGCGAGGAGGAAGAGGAAGAGAACCACATGCTGAAGGTCGTCCTGAGTAGCGTTGAGTATTGGAGATCATACTCCGCTGAGCAAATGAAGTAATTGACTGAGTGTCCAAAGGGGTGTTCTCCTTCCCCAGTCCTTTTCTCACTAAAAATCTAGGCAAGAGGGGGATGTGTTGGGATTTTTGCCCATAAGACCAGCCGGCTAGATTACCAGGAATCACTAGGGGATAATTATCTAATACAAGGTGAATTGGAAATTGGTTTACCCTAAATTTGGGGTACCTATGTTTGGGGGGATTTTAGGATATTCGCCTTGTCAGATCTATTGAGTATTGATCCATATGAATGCTTAAGATCTCATCGGGCAGAGTTGCTGACAAAATAGGTGCATCTGATAGTGATTAACTATCAGGTGTACTGATAGGGATTGGTTGGGTTTCATCACTGACTGAATAGGAACATAAGTAGTAAGCTGCAAGGCTAGTGATGTCACCTGCAACTAGCGAATTGATTAGTTGGTTCATGACCTGCCTTAATGGGTAACAAGTTACATTACCTAATCAGGTCACTAGCCAATTATGGTTGGTTTGCTTGGATTGAGAGGAAAACGTTAGGGAACGTTTTCTAACTGTAACCATTTTTAGGTCTTGAGGATGTCCAATGATGGAATCCTAGCCAGGATGGGGAAGACCATTGCTGCTGAAACAAGGATGGGTGATTTGATGGCAACGGCTGCCGTATCATTGAAGAGGTGTCAACTGAGGGTTGGACGCTGAATCCCCCGCTATAAATTCCCTAGAATTCACCAATAAAGAAATAGTATTTATCCGGTATATAGTTTTAAGTAGAAAATTTTGTCATCTTTAATTTGTTGTATTCTTTCTCAGGGAAATTATTGCTGTATGCGATAAATGGGAGACTCTTTAAGGAAAAGAGTAAGGATCTGAGCGGAGATCCAGAGAAGAAGCGAAAAAAATTAGGGATTGCTGCCAACTGTGTGTCAAAGTGGAGAAACTGTCACCAGGGAATTTTTAGAGAAGATCAAGTTAGATAGTACAAGGGAATGAATCCCTATTTTGAGACATCTCAAGTATTTAAGCGGAAATACTGGCTGAGCGTTGGGCTGAGATCTAAAAATTCCATTCAACTATGGATAATAGTCGTCATATTATTATCAACCTATTATATCAACAACAATACAACGCAGAGGAATTGCACAAGAATTAAACCTGTGCAAGTAATAAGTTTATAGGGGTTATTGGCTGATAATTATAACCAGACCCATAAATTCTTCCAGTGCTTTGGCTCACCTCAAAAGGCTTGAGAAGCACTCTCCACAAGGGTCTATTGGGCCCTCCTCTAATATTCTTAAACCTCTATTTAGAGACAAGTTCACAACTGGTTAGGGAAGTATCACCTCCTATCTTTATGTTTATGAATCTGCAATGGAAGGAGCATTTGACCTCCAAAAAACCAAGTTTATCCTTCCCTGCTTAAGTCAGATGGCTCAGGAGATCATGGTTCCTCAAATGGCCACACTTACCACCTGGATGGAGGTTAAACAAGCGCTTATTGATGAGTTTGGTTCAAAGAAGAGTTTATAGTGGTAAAAACAGGCCTTTATGTGCCTTAGCCTGAAAGAGGGAGAATTAGCCCCCTCATTTGGTAAGCAATTCTATAGCAAAGTTCACCTCTGTTGCTGGCCAAAATGCTTCCCTTATATTATACTATTGTTGCTATTGTGGCTAGCTTGGCATCTTATCCCTCTTTAGCAATGCATATCTCTGCAGTTAAGCACACCTTACAAATGGTACAGGATATCAAAAAGGCACCACTAGCAGTGACTAACTTTTATGAACCTGAACTTCTGTAAAGAGCTCCACAGTAACGATTAACTCTGACCCCTCCAACCTCTTCTATGGATGTATCTCTCTGAAACCCAGCTTATGCAGAGTTGCAGCAACAAAATACTCCTCCACCATGTTAGGATAGCCAGAAAATATTGGCAGTTAGGTGCCTGCGCTCCATTTAAACTTTAGGTTCAACAGCTCAACAGTGAAGTCAGTTATCACTTCGCCTAGTCCCCCTCTTGACAAGCGGTCTACTAAGGTAAATAAAGCATCACATCCATCTAAGTCACTGCCTTAATCCCCATAAGCCTCAACTCCAGCTTCCCCTAGTTAATAACCTGCAGTTGTGGTGCAGCCCAAGCTGGTCATTTCTAAGGCAAAAGTCAAAGCCATTACACTTCCAACGCCTCCCCCAAAAGTTGGTACAGCTACGATGCTCCCTTCAAAAGTCAAATTGGTAGATGGGATCAACAAAGCCCTCCTTTGTGAGGACATTAAGCCAGTTTCTCAGCCCCCTACTATTAACTCATTGAGGTGCATTGACAATCCCTCTGATGATTAGTCTGAAGGGAGTGGTGAAGACGCAGGCTATTATGTTTTGGGAGTCCCAATGGAAGTGCAGGTCCCGGATAAGTTGAGGCCTGAAAGATTTGATATAGATATGATACCACAACGAACCTATCTTTAACAGTTGTTGAGGTTTTCAGAGGTGATCAATACCACTAGTGAATCTGATCAGATTATTAGGACAGTAATATAATCCACCCAGCAGGTTCATACCCTCCAATCTAATAAAGATAAATACCCTGCGATGGATCAACGCCTTGCTTTCACTCTCCATTTGAAGGAGGTTTTCGCCCTCCCCCCTACTTTTGGCAGCACATTAACTAAGGTAGAGGTTGTCATCAATAAGGTGCGCGTTCTAGACATCCTTGATATGGGTGCTCCAGTGAACGTGGTCTCATCAAAGTTCATTATAAAATAAGGTAGCGCCTGACATGGACTATTCACAAGAGTTTGGAACTGCCAGGCCTAACAATACGCGAGCTATTGAAGCCTACTCTTCTCTACCCATACAAATTGGAAAACTCCTACTGGCTGCCCCCGCTGTAGCCTTAACCAATAATGCATATGACCTACTCATTGGCATGCAATTCATGATTGAGTATGACGGAATTATTAACATGAAACAGGTATTTTTCTCCCTTCTAAATTATGAGTTTCCCCTATTATTTACAAATTATGAGCCTAAGAAGAAGGAATATATATGCATAGTCGAGTACCCTATATCCGCCCTCATCCTTACTTATACCACATCGGGCAGAAACACAAAAAAGCTGCCTGACTCTGTGGATGCTTCAAAGGGAATTCCATTGTATGCGGCAGAGGAGGTAGTAGTTAAAGCGGGTGAACAAAAGGTGATAGACATCAAAATTACTATGCAAATCCCCTGCAACTGCCTTCTTCACTTAACAAGCATTGATGGAATAAGCCCTTTGAAACCTCAGGTATTGCCAGGTATCTTAGACCCTGCTTATAAGCGACCTATTAATCTCTTGCTGGGGAATCTCACTAACAAGGACATGGCTGTAAAGAAACATAAGGATATTGAAAAGTCCTGTTGATTCCAATTGAGGACATCCATCAAGTTAATTATATTGTTCTATGCTAGATATGGAACTACCCACTGACCAAATGATATGCACTTTGCCCAACGTTCAAATTTCTGATGATCCAACTCCTGCTGAGCTTAAAAAAGTCTAATCCTTATTGGAGGCATATAGTGATATTTTCTCCAAATCTCATACTGACTATGGGCATATGAAGGGCTGGTGCCACACCTTTGATGTTGGTGATGCCAAGCCCATTTGATCCAAGCCTTATCAGAAATAGAAAATTGAGGAGCTCCAGATGAGGAAAAAGCTTAAACAGTTACTGGACGCGTGGCTTTTGGTGCCTTCTCAAAGTCCTTGGCCATCTCTACTATTGCTCATAAAAAGGAAGGATGTTGGGCATTGTGTAGTTATGGACTACCTCAAGCTGAATAGCCTCACCAAGAAGGACAGCTACCAAATCCCACGAATTGATGATGCTCTGGCCCAACTCTCTAGACCCAAGCTCTTTTCCGCCATGGACTTAGCTATTGATATTAGCAGATGGACCTTTCTCTGAAAGACCAGGAAAAGTGTGCGCTTATTTGTAGTGAGGGTCTTTTCCAACCTACCTGACTACCACAAGGCTTGTGCAATGCGCCGCAACTTTCCAGCGAGCCATGGACCAAAGCTTACAGGTTCTGAAGCTTAGTTGCATAATTGTCTATCTTGACAATATCACCGTCTTCTCCCAAACGTTCAATAAGTATCTTTCACACTTTAAGGAGGTTTTACAACGCCTGCGGGCCTATCAAATTAAGATGAAGCCCTCCAAATAAACATTCTACCAGAAGAAGTTGGATTTCCTGGGCCACGCCATCTACTCAGATGGGATCCAGCCTCTCCATGATAAGGTTGAGGTGATATCCAAAATGCCAGCACCCAAAACACTCCACGATATTCAAGTGTTCTTGGGCATGATGGGGTACTACCATAAATTCACCCCCAAAATTTGCTCAGCTCAGTGAGCCCCTTGTACGCCTTTTTACTAAGAGCACCCCTTTCTATTGTGGGAGCGGAATGACAGGCTGCTCTTAAAATGCTAAAGAAGCTGCTTCAACGACAGTCAATCCTACGCCACCCTGATTATAGTAAACCCTTCATGCTGTTGATGATTCCTCCAACTACACTGTTGGAGCTATCTTGGCTCAACTGGATGAGCATGGGGTTTATCATCCCGTCTCATACTACAGCAATATGCTTTCTAAGGCAGAACGCAACATAGCGTCACTGAGAAGAAGTGCCTTGTCATCTTGCTCGCTATTAAATATTACCACCCTTTCCTATATGTGACCTTAATTTAAAGTGAACACTGACCACGCCTCTCTAAAGTGGTTACAGAATATGAAAGATCCCACTAGACAGTTGGAACGCTGGGCTTTAAAGCTCCAGCACTATGATATGACCATTGAGCACCGAGCCAGGATGAGCCACATGAATGTCAATGGGTTGACTCAGCTTCCTTTTCCTTCACTAAGATAATTGTTAAGCAGAGCGGCTACATGACTTCCTAATGACCCCTGATGCTTCGGAGGATGAGGATGAACCCATCCAGAAGATGTTAGCTTGACACTTCCATAATACCAAGGTGGAGTATGAGAAGCTATACAAAAAAGTAGGGGTAAACTGGTTACCCAACCTCCAACCATCTGAGCGATTACCTGTCATTATGGAGTCTCATGCCATTCTAGGGCATAGTGGAGTGCGGAAAACCTAAAAGTGGGTAAAAGAATGCTACTACTGGGAGGGAATCATGGAGACCATCATCGAAGTCCTGGATTCCTGTCTGACATGCAAAATGCAATCCAGCTCAGAACCAAGTATCAATATTAACCTACCACCCCTCAACAGCCTTTCCAAACAATAAGTATCGATGTGGTTGGCCCTCTATCTTAAACTATGGGTGGGAATTAATATATTTTTGTAGGGATTTATCACTTTACCAAATGGGTCAAGGCTGTGGCTCTCCAAGCTCAGATGGCCAAAGCCACTGCCACTTTCCTCCATCAGTTATATCTTTTTTGACATGGTTGCCCCCAAGTTTTGCTCTGTGATAATGGTAAAAACTTCACCACCAGAGTGGTGAAGATCTTTGCTACCTCCATGAACACGCAAAAGCTCAGGAATGTCTCCCTATAAACCCTTGACTAATGGTACCATGTAATGAGCCAATGGGACCCTGGTCTTTATGTTATGGAAAATGGCCACTTCAGACCCCCTTCACTGGGATCTGTATTTACCAAGTGCCCTCATAACCTACTGGATCAGTTAAAACCAGATCCTTAAGATATCTCCATTCTGTGTGTTGGATGACCAAGAACTTGGGGTGCCTTCTCTAAACACTAAAGATGTTTTCTCAGCTAGGACTAATCTGGATCAAGCCATGAAAGAGTTGGCGCAGCACATTATCCATTTATAGTCTGAGGCGATGGCCAATTTAGCAAAACCTGTCACAAACGAAGGCCAAGTTGTCAATGAGCTTTGGCTACCACTCCCTTCCTTCCAAGTGGCAGACTTGGTACTCTACTACCACAACTGAATCATGCCCAGAAAGGAAAAGCTCGGGTCCATCTGGGAAGGGCCTTTCATTTTCACCTATAAGTAAGGGGATGATTACTTCATTAAATCTCTTGCTTCTGGGGTTACTATTTACCTAGTTCATGGAAAGTTCTTATGACCTTATTCCCCCTACTGCTCTTGAAGGGGGTAATGTCGGAAAATTAAAAGTCTGATGTATTGAAAAGAGTGGTTTAGAGGTAAATAATGAAAAAGGCCAAAAGACCCTGTTTAATTCTTGGTGGAACCCTGCGAATTGGGGTAACCCTTCTACTAATATAACTCGGGAAAATAAAACTATTTTGGGAAGTCATATTGCTCCAAATCATCAGCTGAATCTGGGATTCCTTCTGAGTTCCCTCCCCTTCATACTACATGGATAATACAACCAACACCGCAGAGACCAGCCCCTCTTAGAGGGTTTGAGGGCCTCAACAGGTGAAAATA